>CAMPDV010004209.1:0-35435 GCA_946699065.1 Loxodes magnus | reverse complement strand
CCGATACGATGAACTCTGAATCACTGGATATAGCCACAGCATATACTCAGTCTGTGTGACCACTCATGGTCTTACAGGTACCTGTCTTGACGTCCCATAGTCTCACCGTATTATCATAACTACCCGATACGATGAACTCTGAATCACTGGATATAGCCACAGCATATACAGAATTAGTGTGACCACTCATGGTCTTACAGGTACCTGTCTTGACGTCCCATAGTCTCACCGTATTATCATAACTACCCGATACGATGAACTCTGAATCACTGGATATAGCCACAGCATATACAGAATTAGTGTGACCACTCATGGTCTTACAGGTACCTGTCTTGACGTCCCATAGTTTCACCGTATTATCATAACTACCCGATACGATGAACTCTGAATCACTGGATATAGCCACAGCATATACAGAATTAGTGTGACCACTCATGGTCTTACAGGTACCTGTCTTGACGTCCCATAGTCTCACCGTATTATCATAACTACCCGATACGATGAACTCTGAATCACTGGATATAGCCACAGCATATACAGAATTAGTGTGACCACTCATGGTCTTACAGGTACCTGTCTTGACGTCCCATAGTCTCACCGTATTATCTCTACTTCCCGATACGATGAACTCTGAATCACTGGATATAGCCACAGCATATACTCAGTCTGTGTGACCACTCATGGTCTTACAGGTACCTGTCTTGACGTCCCATAGTCTCACCGTATTATCATAACTACCCGATACGATGAACTCTGAATCACTGGATATAGCCACAGCATATACTCAGTCTGTGTGACCACTCATGGTCTTACAGGTACCTGTCTTGACGTCCCATAGTCTCACCGTATTATCTCCACTTCCCGATACGATGAACTCTGAATCACTGGATATAGCCACAGCATATACTCAGTCTGTGTGACCACTCATGGTCTTACAGGTACCTGTCTTGACGTCCCATAGTCTCACCGTATTATCATAACTACCCGATACGATGAACTCTGAATCACTGGATATAGCCACAGCATATACAGAATTAGTGTGACCACTCATGGTCTTACAGGTACCTGTCTTGACGTCCCATAGTTTCACCGTATTATCTCCACTACCCGATACGATGAACTCTGAATCACTGGATATAGCCACAGCATATACAGAATTAGTGTGACCACTCATGGTCTTACAGGTACCTGTCTTGACGTCCCATAGTCTCACCGTATTATCTCCACTTCCCGATACGATGAACTCTGAATCACTGGATATAGCCACAGCATATACTCAGTCTGTGTGACCACTCATGGTCTTACAGGTACCTGTCTTGACGTCCCATAGTCTCACCGTATTATCATAACTACCCGATACGATGAACTCTGAATCACTGGATATAGCCACAGCATATACAGAATTAGTGTGACCACTCATGGTCTTACAGGTACCTGTCTTGACGTCCCATAGTCTCACCGTATTATCTCTACTTCCCGATACGATGAACTCTGAATCACTGGATATAGCCACAGCATATACTCAGTCTGTGTGACCACTCATGGTCTTACAGGTACCTGTCTTGACGTCCCATAGTCTCACCGTATTATCATAACTACCCGATACGATGAACTCTGAATCACTGGATATAGCCACAGCATATACTCAGTCTGTGTGACCACTCATGGTCTTACAGGTACCTGTCTTGACGTCCCATAGTCTCACCGTATTATCATAACTACCCGATACGATGAACTCTGAATCACTGGATATAGCCACAGCATATACAGAATTAGTGTGACCACTCATGGTCTTACAGGTACCTGTCTTGACGTCCCATAGTCTCACCGTATTATCATAACTACCCGATACGATGAACTCTGAATCACTGGATATAGCCACAGCATATACAGAATTAGTGTGACCACTCATGGTCTTACAGGTACCTGTCTTGACGTCCCATAGTCTCACCGTATTATCTCTACTTCCCGATACGATGAACTCTGAATCACTGGATATAGCCACAGCATATACTCAGTCTGTGTGACCACTCATGGTCTTACAGGTACCTGTCTTGACGTCCCATAGTCTCACCGTATTATCATAACTACCCGATACGATGAACTCTGAATCACTGGATATAGCCACAGCATATACTCAGTCTGTGTGACCACTCATGGTCTTACAGGTACCTGTCTTGACGTCCCATAGTCTCACCGTATTATCTCCACTTCCCGATACGATGAACTCTGAATCACTGGATATAGCCACAGCATATACAGAATTAGTGTGACCACTCATGGTCTTACAGGTACCTGTCTTGACGTCCCATAGTCTCACCGTATTATCATGACTTCCCGATACGATGAACTCTGAATCACTGGATATAGCCACAGCATATACAGAATTAGTGTGACCACTCATGGTCTTACAGGTACCTGTCTTGACGTCCCATAGTCTCACCGTATTATCATAACTACCCGATACGATGAACTCTGAATCACTGGATATAGCCACAGCATATACATAATTAGTGTGACCACTCATGGTCTTACAGGTACCTGTCTTGACGTCCCATAGTCTCACCGTATTATCATAACTACCCGATACGATGAACTCTGAATCACTGGATATAGCCACAGCATATACAGAATTAGTGTGACCACTCATGGTCTTACAGGTACCTGTCTTGACGTCCCATAGTTTCACCGTCTAATCATAACTTCCCGATACGATGAACTCTGAATCACTGGATATAGCCACAGCATATACAGAATTAGTGTGACCACTCATGGTCTTACAGGTACCTGTCTTGACGTCCCATAGTCTCACCGTCTTATCTCCACTTCCCGATACGATGAACTCTGAATCACTGGATATAGCCACAGCATATACAGAATTAGTGTGACCACTCATGGTCTTACAGGTACCTGTCTTGACGTCCCATAGTCTCACCGTCTAATCATAACTACCCGATACGATGAACTCTGAATCACTGGATATAGCCACAGCATATACAGAATTAGTGTGACCACTCATGGTCTTACAGGTACCTGTCTTGACGTCCCATAGTCTCACCGTATTATCTCTACTTCCCGATACGATGAACTCTGAATCACTGGATATAGCCACAGCATATACTCAGTCTGTGTGACCACTCATGGTCTTACAGGTACCTGTCTTGACGTCCCATAGTCTCACCGTATTATCTCTACTTCCCGATACGATGAACTCTGAATCACTGGATATAGCCACAGCATATACAGAATTAGTGTGACCACTCATGGTCTTACAGGTACCTGTCTTGACGTCCCATAGTTTCACCGTCTAATCATAACTTCCCGATACGATGAACTCTGAATCACTGGATATAGCCACAGCATATACTCAGTCTGTGTGACCACTCATGGTCTTACAGGTACCTGTCTTGACGTCCCATAGTCTCACCGTCTTATCTCCACTTCCCGATACGATGAACTCTGAATCACTGGATATAGCCACAGCATATACTCAGTCTGTGTGACCACTCATGGTCTTACAGGTACCTGTCTTGACGTCCCATAGTCTCACCGTATTATCATGACTTCCCGATACGATGAACTCTGAATCACTGGATATAGCCACAGCATATACATAATTAGTGTGACCACTCATGGTCTTACAGGT
Source organism: Loxodes magnus (assembly GCA_946699065.1). NCBI lineage: Eukaryota > Ciliophora > Karyorelictea > Loxodida > Loxodidae > Loxodes > Loxodes magnus. The sequence goes on along the minus strand of CAMPDV010004209.1, from coordinate 31,789 downwards.
ACCTGTCTTGACGTCCCATAGTTTCACCGTATTATCATAACTACCCGATACGATGAACTCTGAATCACTGGATATAGCCACGCATAATACATAATTAGTGTGACCACTCATGGTCTTACAGGTACCTGTCTTGACGTCCCATAGTTTCACCGTCTAATCATAACTTCCCGATACGATGAACTCTGAATCACTGGATATAGCCACAGCATATACTCAGTCTGTGTGACCACTCATGGTCTTACAGGTACCTGTCTTGACGTCCCATAGTCTCACCGTATTATCATAACTACCCGATACGATGAACTCTGAATCACTGGATATAGCCACAGCATATACTCAGTCTGTGTGACCACTCATGGTCTTACAGGTACCTGTCTTGACGTCCCATAGTCTCACCGTATTATCTCTACTTCCCGATACGATGAACTCTGAATCACTGGATATAGCCACAGCATATACAGAATTAGTGTGACCACTCATGGTCTTACAGGTACCTGTCTTGACGTCCCATAGTCTCACCGTCTTATCATAACTTCCCGATACGATGAACTCTGAATCACTGGATATAGCCACAGCATATACAGAATTAGTGTGACCACTCATGGTCTTACAGGTACCTGTCTTGACGTCCCATAGTTTCACCGTCTAATCATAACTACCCGATACGATGAACTCTGAATCACTGGATATAGCCACAGCATATACAGAATTAGTGTGACCACTCATGGTCTTACAGGTACCTGTCTTGACGTCCCATAGTCTCACCGTATTATCTCTACTTCCCGATACGATGAACTCTGAATCACTGGATATAGCCACAGCATATACAGAATTAGTGTGACCACTCATGGTCTTACAGGTACCTGTCTTGACGTCCCATAGTCTCACCGTATTATCATAACTACCCGATACGATGAACTCTGAATCACTGGATATAGCCACAGCATATACAGAATTAGTGTGACCACTCATGGTCTTACAGGTACCTGTCTTGACGTCCCATAGTTTCACCGTCTAATCATAACTACCCGATACGATGAACTCTGAATCACTGGATATAGCCACAGCATATACAGAATTAGTGTGACCACTCATGGTCTTACAGGTACCTGTCTTGACGTCCCATAGTCTCACCGTATTATCATAACTTCCCGATACGATGAACTCTGAATCACTGGATATAGCCACAGCATATACAGAATTAGTGTGACCACTCATGGTCTTACAGGTACCTGTCTTGACGTCCCATAGTCTCACCGTCTTATCATAACTTCCCGATACGATGAACTCTGAATCACTGGATATAGCCACAGCATATACAGAATTAGTGTGACCACTCATGGTCTTACAGGTACCTGTCTTGACGTCCCATAGTTTCACCGTCTAATCATAACTACCCGATACGATGAACTCTGAATCACTGGATATAGCCACAGCATATACAGAATTAGTGTGACCACTCATGGTCTTACAGGTACCTGTCTTGACGTCCCATAGTCTCACCGTATTATCATAACTACCCGATACGATGAACTCTGAATCACTGGATATAGCCACAGCATATACATAATTAGTGTGACCACTCATGGTCTTACAGGTACCTGTCTTGACGTCCCATAGTCTCACCGTATTATCATAACTACCCGATACGATGAACTCTGAATCACTGGATATAGCCACAGCATATACTCAGTCTGTGTGACCACTCATGGTCTTACAGGTACCTGTCTTGACGTCCCATAGTCTCACCGTATTATCATAACTACCCGATACGATGAACTCTGAATCACTGGATATAGCCACAGCATATACAGAATTAGTGTGACCACTCATGGTCTTACAGGTACCTGTCTTGACGTCCCATAGTCTCACCGTATTATCATGACTTCCCGATACGATGAACTCTGAATCACTGGATATAGCCACAGCATATACAGAATTAGTGTGACCACTCATGGTCTTACAGGTACCTGTCTTGACGTCCCATAGTCTCACCGTATTATCATAACTACCCGATACGATGAACTCTGAATCACTGGATATAGCCACAGCATATACAGAATTAGTGTGACCACTCATGGTCTTACAGGTACCTGTCTTGACGTCCCATAGTCTCACCGTATTATCATGACTTCCCGATACGATGAACTCTGAATCACTGGATATAGCCACAGCATATACAGAATTAGTGTGACCACTCATGGTCTTACAGGTACCTGTCTTGACGTCCCATAGTCTCACCGTATTATCATAACTTCCCGATACGATGAACTCTGAATCACTGGATATAGCCACAGCATATACAGAATTAGTGTGACCACTCATGGTCTTACAGGTACCTGTCTTGACGTCCCATAGTTTCACCGTATTATCATAACTACCCGATACGATGAACTCTGAATCACTGGATATAGCCACGCATAATACAGAATTAGTGTGACCACTCATGGTCTTACAGGTACCTGTCTTGACGTCCCATAGTCTCACCGTCTAATCATAACTACCCGATACGATGAACTCTGAATCACTGGATATAGCCACAGCATATACAGAATTAGTGTGACCACTCATGGTCTTACAGGTACCTGTCTTGACGTCCCATAGTCTCACCGTATTATCTCCACTTCCCGATACGATGAACTCTGAATCACTGGATATAGCCACAGCATATACAGAATTAGTGTGACCACTCATGGTCTTACAGGTACCTGTCTTGACGTCCCATAGTCTCACCGTATTATCATGACTTCCCGATACGATGAACTCTGAATCACTGGATATAGCCACAGCATATACAGAATTAGTGTGACCACTCATGGTCTTACAGGTACCTGTCTTGACGTCCCATAGTTTCACCGTCTAATCATAACTTCCCGATACGATGAACTCTGAATCACTGGATATAGCCACAGATCATACATAATCTGTGTGACCACTCATGGTCTTACAGGTACCTGTCTTGACGTCCCATAGTTTCACCGTCTAATCATAACTTCCCGATACGATGAACTCTGAATCACTGGATATAGCCACAGCATATACAGAATTAGTGTGACCACTCATGGTCTTACAGGTACCTGTCTTGACGTCCCATAGTTTCACCGTCTAATCATAACTACCCGATACGATGAACTCTGAATCACTGGATATAGCCACAGCATATACAGAATTAGTGTGACCACTCATGGTCTTACAGGTACCTGTCTTGACGTCCCATAGTCTCACCGTCTAATCATAACTACCCGATACGATGAACTCTGAATCACTGGATATAGCCACAGCATATACAGAATTAGTGTGACCACTCATGGTCTTACAGGTACCTGTCTTGACGTCCCATAGTTTCACCGTCTAATCATAACTTCCCGATACGATGAACTCTGAATCACTGGATATAGCCACAGCATATACTCAGTCTGTGTGACCACTCATGGTCTTACAGGTACCTGTCTTGACGTCCCATAGTCTCACCGTATTATCATAACTACCCGATACGATGAACTCTGAATCACTGGATATAGCCACAGCATATACTCAGTCTGTGTGACCACTCATGGTCTTACAGGTACCTGTCTTGACGTCCCATAGTCTCACCGTATTATCATAACTACCCGATACGATGAACTCTGAATCACTGGATATAGCCACAGCATATACTCAGTCTGTGTGACCACTCATGGTCTTACAGGTACCTGTCTTGACGTCCCATAGTCTCACCGTATTATCATAACTACCCGATACGATGAACTCTGAATCACTGGATATAGCCACAGCATATACAGAATTAGTGTGACCACTCATGGTCTTACAGGTACCTGTCTTGACGTCCCATAGTCTCACCGTCTAATCATAACTTCCCGATACGATGAACTCTGAATCACTGGATATAGCCACAGCATATACAGAATTAGTGTGACCACTCATGGTCTTACAGGTACCTGTCTTGACGTCCCATAGTCTCACCGTATTATCTCTACTTCCCGATACGATGAACTCTGAATCACTGGATATAGCCACAGCATATACTCAGTCTGTGTGACCACTCATGGTCTTACAGGTACCTGTCTTGACGTCCCATAGTCTCACCGTATTATCTCTACTTCCCGATACGATGAACTCTGAATCACTGGATATAGCCACAGCATATACAGAATTAGTGTGACCACTCATGGTCTTACAGGTACCTGTCTTGACGTCCCATAGTTTCACCGTCTAATCATAACTTCCCGATACGATGAACTCTGAATCACTGGATATAGCCACAGCATATACTCAGTCTGTGTGACCACTCATGGTCTTACAGGTACCTGTCTTGACGTCCCATAGTCTCACCGTATTATCTCTACTTCCCGATACGATGAACTCTGAATCACTGGATATAGCCACAGCATATAAAGAACTAGTGTGACCACTCATGGTCTTACAGGTACCTGTCTTGACGTCCCATAGTCTCACCGTATTATCATAACTACCCGATACGATGAACTCTGAATCACTGGATATAGCCACAGCATATACTCAGTCTGTGTGACCACTCATGGTCTTACAGGTACCTGTCTTGACGTCCCATAGTCTCACCGTATTATCATAACTACCCGATACGATGAACTCTGAATCACTGGATATAGCCACAGCATATACTCAGTCTGTGTGACCACTCATGGTCTTACAGGTACCTGTCTTGACGTCCCATAGTCTCACCGTATTATCATAACTACCCGATACGATGAACTCTGAATCACTGGATATAGCCACAGCATATACTCAGTCTGTGTGACCACTCATGGTCTTACAGGTACCTGTCTTGACGTCCCATAGTCTCACCGTCTAATCATAACTTCCCGATACGATGAACTCTGAATCACTGGATATAGCCACAGCATATACTCAGTCTGTGTGACCACTCATGGTCTTACAGGTACCTGTCTTGACGTCCCATAGTCTCACCGTATTATCATAACTACCCGATACGATGAACTCTGAATCACTGGATATAGCCACAGCATATACTCAGTCTGTGTGACCACTCATGGTCTTACAGGTACCTGTCTTGACGTCCCATAGTCTCACCGTATTATCATAACTACCCGATACGATGAACTCTGAATCACTGGATATAGCCACAGCATATACAGAATTAGTGTGACCACTCATGGTCTTACAGGTACCTGTCTTGACGTCCCATAGTCTCACCGTCTAATCATAACTTCCCGATACGATGAACTCTGAATCACTGGATATAGCCACAGCATATACAGAATTAGTGTGACCACTCATGGTCTTACAGGTACCTGTCTTGACGTCCCATAGTCTCACCGTATTATCTCTACTTCCCGATACGATGAACTCTGAATCACTGGATATAGCCACAGCATATACTCAGTCTGTGTGACCACTCATGGTCTTACAGGTACCTGTCTTGACGTCCCATAGTCTCACCGTATTATCTCTACTTCCCGATACGATGAACTCTGAATCACTGGATATAGCCACAGCATATACAGAATTAGTGTGACCACTCATGGTCTTACAGGTACCTGTCTTGACGTCCCATAGTTTCACCGTCTAATCATAACTTCCCGATACGATGAACTCTGAATCACTGGATATAGCCACAGCATATACAGAATTAGTGTGACCACTCATGGTCTTACAGGTACCTGTCTTGACGTCCCATAGTCTCACCGTATTATCTCCACTTCCCGATACGATGAACTCTGAATCACTGGATATAGCCACAGCATATACAGAATTAGTGTGACCACTCATGGTCTTACAGGTACCTGTCTTGACGTCCCATAGTCTCACCGTATTATCATGACTTCCCGATACGATGAACTCTGAATCACTGGATATAGCCACAGCATATACAGAATTAGTGTGACCACTCATGGTCTTACAGGTACCTGTCTTGACGTCCCATAGTTTCACCGTCTAATCATAACTTCCCGATACGATGAACTCTGAATCACTGGATATAGCCACAGATCATACATAATCTGTGTGACCACTCATGGTCTTACAGGTACCTGTCTTGACGTCCCATAGTTTCACCGTCTAATCATAACTTCCCGATACGATGAACTCTGAATCACTGGATATAGCCACAGCATATACAGAATTAGTGTGACCACTCATGGTCTTACAGGTACCTGTCTTGACGTCCCATAGTTTCACCGTCTAATCATAACTTCCCGATACGATGAACTCTGAATCACTGGATATAGCCACAGCATATACAGAATTAGTGTGACCACTCATGGTCTTACAGGTACCTGTCTTGACGTCCCATAGTCTCACCGTCTTATCTCCACTTCCCGATACGATGAACTCTGAATCACTGGATATAGCCACAGCATATACAGAATTAGTGTGACCACTCATGGTCTTACAGGTACCTGTCTTGACGTCCCATAGTTTCACCGTATTATCATAACTACCCGATACGATGAACTCTGAATCACTGGATATAGCCACAGCATATACAGAATTAGTGTGACCACTCATGGTCTTACAGGTACCTGTCTTGACGTCCCATAGTCTCACCGTATTATCTCTACTTCCCGATACGATGAACTCTGAATCACTGGATATAGCCACAGCATATACTCAGTCTGTGTGACCACTCATGGTCTTACAGGTACCTGTCTTGACGTCCCATAGTCTCACCGTATTATCTCTACTTCCCGATACGATGAACTCTGAATCACTGGATATAGCCACAGCATATACAGAATTAGTGTGACCACTCATGGTCTTACAGGTACCTGTCTTGACGTCCCATAGTTTCACCGTCTAATCATAACTTCCCGATACGATGAACTCTGAATCACTGGATATAGCCACAGCATATACAGAATTAGTGTGACCACTCATGGTCTTACAGGTACCTGTCTTGACGTCCCATAGTCTCACCGTCTAATCATAACTTCCCGATACGATGAACTCTGAATCACTGGATATAGCCACAGCATATACAGAATTAGTGTGACCACTCATGGTCTTACAGGTACCTGTCTTGACGTCCCATAGTCTCACCGTATTATCTCTACTTCCCGATACGATGAACTCTGAATCACTGGATATAGCCACAGCATATACTCAGTCTGTGTGACCACTCATGGTCTTACAGGTACCTGTCTTGACGTCCCATAGTCTCACCGTATTATCTCTACTTCCCGATACGATGAACTCTGAATCACTGGATATAGCCACAGCATATACAGAATTAGTGTGACCACTCATGGTCTTACAGGTACCTGTCTTGACGTCCCATAGTCTCACCGTATTATCATGACTTCCCGATACGATGAACTCTGAATCACTGGATATAGCCACAGCATATACAGAATTAGTGTGACCACTCATGGTCTTACAGGTACCTGTCTTGACGTCCCATAGTCTCACCGTATTATCATAACTTCCCGATACGATGAACTCTGAATCACTGGATATAGCCACAGCATATACAGAATTAGTGTGACCACTCATGGTCTTACAGGTACCTGTCTTGACGTCCCATAGTTTCACCGTATTATCATAACTACCCGATACGATGAACTCTGAATCACTGGATATAGCCACGCATAATACAGAATTAGTGTGACCACTCATGGTCTTACAGGTACCTGTCTTGACGTCCCATAGTCTCACCGTCTAATCATAACTACCCGATACGATGAACTCTGAATCACTGGATATAGCCACAGCATATACAGAATTAGTGTGACCACTCATGGTCTTACAGGTACCTGTCTTGACGTCCCATAGTCTCACCGTATTATCTCCACTTCCCGATACGATGAACTCTGAATCACTGGATATAGCCACAGCATATACAGAATTAGTGTGACCACTCATGGTCTTACAGGTACCTGTCTTGACGTCCCATAGTCTCACCGTATTATCATGACTTCCCGATACGATGAACTCTGAATCACTGGATATAGCCACAGCATATACAGAATTAGTGTGACCACTCATGGTCTTACAGGTACCTGTCTTGACGTCCCATAGTTTCACCGTCTAATCATAACTTCCCGATACGATGAACTCTGAATCACTGGATATAGCCACAGATCATACATAATCTGTGTGACCACTCATGGTCTTACAGGTACCTGTCTTGACGTCCCATAGTTTCACCGTCTAATCATAACTTCCCGATACGATGAACTCTGAATCACTGGATATAGCCACAGCATATACAGAATTAGTGTGACCACTCATGGTCTTACAGGTACCTGTCTTGACGTCCCATAGTTTCACCGTCTAATCATAACTACCCGATACGATGAACTCTGAATCACTGGATATAGCCACAGCATATACAGAATTAGTGTGACCACTCATGGTCTTACAGGTACCTGTCTTGACGTCCCATAGTCTCACCGTCTAATCATAACTACCCGATACGATGAACTCTGAATCACTGGATATAGCCACAGCATATACAGAATTAGTGTGACCACTCATGGTCTTACAGGTACCTGTCTTGACGTCCCATAGTTTCACCGTCTAATCATAACTTCCCGATACGATGAACTCTGAATCACTGGATATAGCCACAGCATATACTCAGTCTGTGTGACCACTCATGGTCTTACAGGTACCTGTCTTGACGTCCCATAGTCTCACCGTATTATCATAACTACCCGATACGATGAACTCTGAATCACTGGATATAGCCACAGCATATACTCAGTCTGTGTGACCACTCATGGTCTTACAGGTACCTGTCTTGACGTCCCATAGTCTCACCGTATTATCATAACTACCCGATACGATGAACTCTGAATCACTGGATATAGCCACAGCATATACTCAGTCTGTGTGACCACTCATGGTCTTACAGGTACCTGTCTTGACGTCCCATAGTCTCACCGTATTATCATAACTACCCGATACGATGAACTCTGAATCACTGGATATAGCCACAGCATATACAGAATTAGTGTGACCACTCATGGTCTTACAGGTACCTGTCTTGACGTCCCATAGTCTCACCGTCTAATCATAACTTCCCGATACGATGAACTCTGAATCACTGGATATAGCCACAGCATATACAGAATTAGTGTGACCACTCATGGTCTTACAGGTACCTGTCTTGACGTCCCATAGTCTCACCGTATTATCTCTACTTCCCGATACGATGAACTCTGAATCACTGGATATAGCCACAGCATATACTCAGTCTGTGTGACCACTCATGGTCTTACAGGTACCTGTCTTGACGTCCCATAGTCTCACCGTATTATCTCTACTTCCCGATACGATGAACTCTGAATCACTGGATATAGCCACAGCATATACAGAATTAGTGTGACCACTCATGGTCTTACAGGTACCTGTCTTGACGTCCCATAGTTTCACCGTCTAATCATAACTTCCCGATACGATGAACTCTGAATCACTGGATATAGCCACAGCATATACAGAATTAGTGTGACCACTCATGGTCTTACAGGTACCTGTCTTGACGTCCCATAGTCTCACCGTATTATCTCCACTTCCCGATACGATGAACTCTGAATCACTGGATATAGCCACAGCATATACAGAATTAGTGTGACCACTCATGGTCTTACAGGTACCTGTCTTGACGTCCCATAGTCTCACCGTATTATCATGACTTCCCGATACGATGAACTCTGAATCACTGGATATAGCCACAGCATATACAGAATTAGTGTGACCACTCATGGTCTTACAGGTACCTGTCTTGACGTCCCATAGTTTCACCGTCTAATCATAACTTCCCGATACGATGAACTCTGAATCACTGGATATAGCCACAGATCATACATAATCTGTGTGACCACTCATGGTCTTACAGGTACCTGTCTTGACGTCCCATAGTTTCACCGTCTAATCATAACTTCCCGATACGATGAACTCTGAATCACTGGATATAGCCACAGCATATACAGAATTAGTGTGACCACTCATGGTCTTACAGGTACCTGTCTTGACGTCCCATAGTTTCACCGTCTAATCATAACTTCCCGATACGATGAACTCTGAATCACTGGATATAGCCACAGCATATACAGAATTAGTGTGACCACTCATGGTCTTACAGGTACCTGTCTTGACGTCCCATAGTCTCACCGTCTTATCTCCACTTCCCGATACGATGAACTCTGAATCACTGGATATAGCCACAGCATATACAGAATTAGTGTGACCACTCATGGTCTTACAGGTACCTGTCTTGACGTCCCATAGTTTCACCGTATTATCATAACTACCCGATACGATGAACTCTGAATCACTGGATATAGCCACAGCATATACAGAATTAGTGTGACCACTCATGGTCTTACAGGTACCTGTCTTGACGTCCCATAGTCTCACCGTATTATCTCTACTTCCCGATACGATGAACTCTGAATCACTGGATATAGCCACAGCATATACTCAGTCTGTGTGACCACTCATGGTCTTACAGGTACCTGTCTTGACGTCCCATAGTCTCACCGTATTATCTCTACTTCCCGATACGATGAACTCTGAATCACTGGATATAGCCACAGCATATACAGAATTAGTGTGACCACTCATGGTCTTACAGGTACCTGTCTTGACGTCCCATAGTTTCACCGTCTAATCATAACTTCCCGATACGATGAACTCTGAATCACTGGATATAGCCACAGCATATACAGAATTAGTGTGACCACTCATGGTCTTACAGGTACCTGTCTTGACGTCCCATAGTTTCACCGTCTAATCATAACTTCCCGATACGATGAACTCTGAATCACTGGATATAGCCACAGCATATACAGAATTAGTGTGACCACTCATGGTCTTACAGGTACCTGTCTTGACGTCCCATAGTTTCACCGTCTAATCATAACTTCCCGATACGATGAACTCTGAATCACTGGATATAGCCACAGCATATACAGAATTAGTGTGACCACTCATGGTCTTACAGGTACCTGTCTTGACGTCCCATAGTTTCACCGTCTAATCATAACTTCCCGATACGATGAACTCTGAATCACTGGATATAGCCACAGCATATACAGAATTAGTGTGACCACTCATGGTCTTACAGGTACCTGTCTTGACGTCCCATAGTTTCACCGTCTAATCATAACTACCCGATACGATGAACTCTGAATCACTGGATATAGCCACAGCATATACAGAATTAGTGTGACCACTCATGGTCTTACAGGTACCTGTCTTGACGTCCCATAGTCTCACCGTCTAATCATAACTACCCGATACGATGAACTCTGAATCACTGGATATAGCCACAGCATATACAGAATTAGTGTGACCACTCATGGTCTTACAGGTACCTGTCTTGACGTCCCATAGTTTCACCGTCTAATCATAACTTCCCGATACGATGAACTCTGAATCACTGGATATAGCCACAGCATATACTCAGTCTGTGTGACCACTCATGGTCTTACAGGTACCTGTCTTGACGTCCCATAGTCTCACCGTATTATCATAACTACCCGATACGATGAACTCTGAATCACTGGATATAGCCACAGCATATACTCAGTCTGTGTGACCACTCATGGTCTTACAGGTACCTGTCTTGACGTCCCATAGTCTCACCGTATTATCATAACTACCCGATACGATGAACTCTGAATCACTGGATATAGCCACAGCATATACTCAGTCTGTGTGACCACTCATGGTCTTACAGGTACCTGTCTTGACGTCCCATAGTCTCACCGTATTATCATAACTACCCGATACGATGAACTCTGAATCACTGGATATAGCCACAGCATATACAGAATTAGTGTGACCACTCATGGTCTTACAGGTACCTGTCTTGACGTCCCATAGTCTCACCGTCTAATCATAACTTCCCGATACGATGAACTCTGAATCACTGGATATAGCCACAGCATATACAGAATTAGTGTGACCACTCATGGTCTTACAGGTACCTGTCTTGACGTCCCATAGTCTCACCGTATTATCTCTACTTCCCGATACGATGAACTCTGAATCACTGGATATAGCCACAGCATATACTCAGTCTGTGTGACCACTCATGGTCTTACAGGTACCTGTCTTGACGTCCCATAGTCTCACCGTATTATCTCTACTTCCCGATACGATGAACTCTGAATCACTGGATATAGCCACAGCATATACAGAATTAGTGTGACCACTCATGGTCTTACAGGTACCTGTCTTGACGTCCCATAGTTTCACCGTCTAATCATAACTTCCCGATACGATGAACTCTGAATCACTGGATATAGCCACAGCATATACAGAATTAGTGTGACCACTCATGGTCTTACAGGTACCTGTCTTGACGTCCCATAGTTTCACCGTCTAATCATAACTTCCCGATACGATGAACTCTGAATCACTGGATATAGCCACAGCATATACAGAATTAGTGTGACCACTCATGGTCTTACAGGTACCTGTCTTGACGTCCCATAGTTTCACCGTCTAATCATAACTTCCCGATACGATGAACTCTGAATCACTGGATATAGCCACAGCATATACAGAATTAGTGTGACCACTCATGGTCTTACAGGTACCTGTCTTGACGTCCCATAGTTTCACCGTCTAATCATAACTTCCCGATACGATGAACTCTGAATCACTGGATATAGCCACAGCATATACAGAATTAGTGTGACCACTCATGGTCTTACAGGTACCTGTCTTGACGTCCCATAGTTTCACCGTCTAATCATAACTTCCCGATACGATGAACTCTGAATCACTGGATATAGCCACAGCATATACAGAATTAGTGTGACCACTCATGGTCTTACAGGTACCTGTCTTGACGTCCCATAGTTTCACCGTCTAATCATAACTTCCCGATACGATGAACTCTGAATCACTGGATATAGCCACAGCATATACAGAATTAGTGTGACCACTCATGGTCTTACAGGTACCTGTCTTGACGTCCCATAGTTTCACCGTCTAATCATAACTTCCCGATACGATGAACTCTGAATCACTGGATATAGCCACAGCATATACAGAATTAGTGTGACCACTCATGGTCTTACAGGTACCTGTCTTGACGTCCCATAGTTTCACCGTCTAATCATAACTACCCGATACGATGAACTCTGAATCACTGGATATAGCCACAGCATATACAGAATTAGTGTGACCACTCATGGTCTTACAGGTACCTGTCTTGACGTCCCATAGTCTCACCGTCTAATCATAACTACCCGATACGATGAACTCTGAATCACTGGATATAGCCACAGCATATACTCAGTCTGTGTGACCACTCATGGTCTTACAGGTACCTGTCTTGACGTCCCATAGTTTCACCGTCTAATCATAACTTCCCGATACGATGAACTCTGAATCACTGGATATAGCCACAGCATATACTCAGTCTGTGTGACCACTCATGGTCTTACAGGTACCTGTCTTGACGTCCCATAGTCTCACCGTATTATCATAACTACCCGATACGATGAACTCTGAATCACTGGATATAGCCACAGCATATACTCAGTCTGTGTGACCACTCATGGTCTTACAGGTACCTGTCTTGACGTCCCATAGTCTCACCGTATTATCATAACTACCCGATACGATGAACTCTGAATCACTGGATATAGCCACAGCATATACTCAGTCTGTGTGACCACTCATGGTCTTACAGGTACCTGTCTTGACGTCCCATAGTCTCACCGTATTATCATAACTACCCGATACGATGAACTCTGAATCACTGGATATAGCCACAGCATATACAGAATTAGTGTGACCACTCATGGTCTTACAGGTACCTGTCTTGACGTCCCATAGTCTCACCGTCTAATCATAACTTCCCGATACGATGAACTCTGAATCACTGGATATAGCCACAGCATATACTCAGTCTGTGTGACCACTCATGGTCTTACAGGTACCTGTCTTGACGTCCCATAGTCTCACCGTATTATCATAACTACCCGATACGATGAACTCTGAATCACTGGATATAGCCACAGCATATACTCAGTCTGTGTGACCACTCATGGTCTTACAGGTACCTGTCTTGACGTCCCATAGTCTCACCGTATTATCTCCACTTCCCGATACGATGAACTCTGAATCACTGGATATAGCCACAGCATATACAGAATTAGTGTGACCACTCATGGTCTTACAGGTACCTGTCTTGACGTCCCATAGTCTCACCGTATTATCATGACTTCCCGATACGATGAACTCTGAATCACTGGATATAGCCACAGCATATACAGAATTAGTGTGACCACTCATGGTCTTACAGGTACCTGTCTTGACGTCCCATAGTTTCACCGTCTAATCATAACTTCCCGATACGATGAACTCTGAATCACTGGATATAGCCACAGATCATACAGAATTAGTGTGACCACTCATGGTCTTACAGGTACCTGTCTTGACGTCCCATAGTCTCACCGTCTAATCATAACTTCCCGATACGATGAACTCTGAATCACTGGATATAGCCACAGCATATACTCAGTCTGTGTGACCACTCATGGTCTTACAGGTACCTGTCTTGACGTCCCATAGTCTCACCGTCTTATCTCCACTTCCCGATACGATGAACTCTGAATCACTGGATATAGCCACAGCATATACTCAGTCTGTGTGACCACTCATGGTCTTACAGGTACCTGTCTTGACGTCCCATAGTCTCACCGTATTATCATGACTTCCCGATACGATGAACTCTGAATCACTGGATATAGCCACAGCATATACATAATTAGTGTGACCACTCATGGTCTTACAGGTACCTGTCTTGACGTCCCATAGTTTCACCGTCTAATCATAACTTCCCGATACGATGAACTCTGAATCACTGGATATAGCCACAGCATATACAGAATTAGTGTGACCACTCATGGTCTTACAGGTACCTGTCTTGACGTCCCATAGTTTCACCGTCTAATCATAACTTCCCGATACGATGAACTCTGAATCACTGGATATAGCCACAGCATATACTCAGTCTGTGTGACCACTCATGGTCTTACAGGTACCTGTCTTGACGTCCCATAGTCTCACCGTCTAATCATAACTTCCCGATACGATGAACTCTGAATCACTGGATATAGCCACAGCATATACAGAATTAGTGTGACCACTCATGGTCTTACAGGTACCTGTCTTGACGTCCCATAGTCTCACCGTATTATCTCTACTTCCCGATACGATGAACTCTGAATCACTGGATATAGCCACAGCATATACTCAGTCTGTGTGACCACTCATGGTCTTACAGGTACCTGTCTTGACGTCCCATAGTCTCACCGTATTATCTCTACTTCCCGATACGATGAACTCTGAATCACTGGATATAGCCACAGCATATACAGAATTAGTGTGACCACTCATGGTCTTACAGGTACCTGTCTTGACGTCCCATAGTTTCACCGTCTAATCATAACTTCCCGATACGATGAACTCTGAATCACTGGATATAGCCACAGCATATACAGAATTAGTGTGACCACTCATGGTCTTACAGGTACCTGTCTTGACGTCCCATAGTTTCACCGTCTAATCATAACTTCCCGATACGATGAACTCTGAATCACTGGATATAGCCACAGCATATACAGAATTAGTGTGACCACTCATGGTCTTACAGGTACCTGTCTTGACGTCCCATAGTTTCACCGTCTAATCATAACTTCCCGATACGATGAACTCTGAATCACTGGATATAGCCACAGCATATACAGAATTAGTGTGACCACTCATGGTCTTACAGGTACCTGTCTTGACGTCCCATAGTTTCACCGTCTAATCATAACTTCCCGATACGATGAACTCTGAATCACTGGATATAGCCACAGCATATACAGAATTAGTGTGACCACTCATGGTCTTACAGGTACCTGTCTTGACGTCCCATAGTTTCACCGTCTAATCATAACTTCCCGATACGATGAACTCTGAATCACTGGATATAGCCACAGCATATACAGAATTAGTGTGACCACTCATGGTCTTACAGGTACCTGTCTTGACGTCCCATAGTTTCACCGTCTAATCATAACTACCCGATACGATGAACTCTGAATCACTGGATATAGCCACAGCATATACAGAATTAGTGTGACCACTCATGGTCTTACAGGTACCTGTCTTGACGTCCCATAGTCTCACCGTCTAATCATAACTACCCGATACGATGAACTCTGAATCACTGGATATAGCCACAGCATATACTCAGTCTGTGTGACCACTCATGGTCTTACAGGTACCTGTCTTGACGTCCCATAGTTTCACCGTCTAATCATAACTTCCCGATACGATGAACTCTGAATCACTGGATATAGCCACAGCATATACTCAGTCTGTGTGACCACTCATGGTCTTACAGGTACCTGTCTTGACGTCCCATAGTCTCACCGTATTATCATAACTACCCGATACGATGAACTCTGAATCACTGGATATAGCCACAGCATATACTCAGTCTGTGTGACCACTCATGGTCTTACAGGTACCTGTCTTGACGTCCCATAGTCTCACCGTATTATCATAACTACCCGATACGATGAACTCTGAATCACTGGATATAGCCACAGCATATACTCAGTCTGTGTGACCACTCATGGTCTTACAGGTACCTGTCTTGACGTCCCATAGTCTCACCGTATTATCATAACTACCCGATACGATGAACTCTGAATCACTGGATATAGCCACAGCATATACAGAATTAGTGTGACCACTCATGGTCTTACAGGTACCTGTCTTGACGTCCCATAGTCTCACCGTCTAATCATAACTTCCCGATACGATGAACTCTGAATCACTGGATATAGCCACAGCATATACTCAGTCTGTGTGACCACTCATGGTCTTACAGGTACCTGTCTTGACGTCCCATAGTCTCACCGTATTATCATAACTACCCGATACGATGAACTCTGAATCACTGGATATAGCCACAGCATATACTCAGTCTGTGTGACCACTCATGGTCTTACAGGTACCTGTCTTGACGTCCCATAGTCTCACCGTATTATCTCCACTTCCCGATACGATGAACTCTGAATCACTGGATATAGCCACAGCATATACAGAATTAGTGTGACCACTCATGGTCTTACAGGTACCTGTCTTGACGTCCCATAGTCTCACCGTATTATCATGACTTCCCGATACGATGAACTCTGAATCACTGGATATAGCCACAGCATATACAGAATTAGTGTGACCACTCATGGTCTTACAGGTACCTGTCTTGACGTCCCATAGTTTCACCGTCTAATCATAACTTCCCGATACGATGAACTCTGAATCACTGGATATAGCCACAGATCATACAGAATTAGTGTGACCACTCATGGTCTTACAGGTACCTGTCTTGACGTCCCATAGTCTCACCGTCTAATCATAACTTCCCGATACGATGAACTCTGAATCACTGGATATAGCCACAGCATATACTCAGTCTGTGTGACCACTCATGGTCTTACAGGTACCTGTCTTGACGTCCCATAGTCTCACCGTCTTATCTCCACTTCCCGATACGATGAACTCTGAATCACTGGATATAGCCACAGCATATACTCAGTCTGTGTGACCACTCATGGTCTTACAGGTACCTGTCTTGACGTCCCATAGTCTCACCGTATTATCATGACTTCCCGATACGATGAACTCTGAATCACTGGATATAGCCACAGCATATACATAATTAGTGTGACCACTCATGGTCTTACAGGTACCTGTCTTGACGTCCCATAGTTTCACCGTCTAATCATAACTTCCCGATACGATGAACTCTGAATCACTGGATATAGCCACAGCATATACAGAATTAGTGTGACCACTCATGGTCTTACAGGTACCTGTCTTGACGTCCCATAGTTTCACCGTCTAATCATAACTTCCCGATACGATGAACTCTGAATCACTGGATATAGCCACAGCATATACTCAGTCTGTGTGACCACTCATGGTCTTACAGGTACCTGTCTTGACGTCCCATAGTCTCACCGTATTATCATAACTACCCGATACGATGAACTCTGAATCACTGGATATAGCCACA
This sequence comes from Loxodes magnus, assembly GCA_946699065.1. NCBI lineage: Eukaryota > Ciliophora > Karyorelictea > Loxodida > Loxodidae > Loxodes > Loxodes magnus. The sequence continues at coordinate 13,749 of CAMPDV010004209.1, read as the reverse complement.
GCATATACTCAGTCTGTGTGACCACTCATGGTCTTACAGGTACCTGTCTTGACGTCCCATAGTCTCACCGTATTATCTCTACTTCCCGATACGATGAACTCTGAATCACTGGATATAGCCACAGCATATACAGAATTAGTGTGACCACTCATGGTCTTACAGGTACCTGTCTTGACGTCCCATAGTCTCACCGTATTATCTCCACTTCCCGATACGATGAACTCTGAATCACTGGATATAGCCACAGCATATACAGAATTAGTGTGACCACTCATGGTCTTACAGGTACCTGTCTTGACGTCCCATAGTTTCACCGTCTAATCATAACTACCCGATACGATGAACTCTGAATCACTGGATATAGCCACAGCATATACAGAATTAGTGTGACCACTCATGGTCTTACAGGTACCTGTCTTGACGTCCCATAGTCTCACCGTATTATCTCTACTTCCCGATACGATGAACTCTGAATCACTGGATATAGCCACAGCATATACAGAATTAGTGTGACCACTCATGGTCTTACAGGTACCTGTCTTGACGTCCCATAGTCTCACCGTCTAATCATAACTTCCCGATACGATGAACTCTGAATCACTGGATATAGCCACAGCATATACAGAATTAGTGTGACCACTCATGGTCTTACAGGTACCTGTCTTGACGTCCCATAGTCTCACCGTATTATCATAACTACCCGATACGATGAACTCTGAATCACTGGATATAGCCACAGCATATACAGAATTAGTGTGACCACTCATGGTCTTACAGGTACCTGTCTTGACGTCCCATAGTCTCACCGTATTATCATAACTACCCGATACGATGAACTCTGAATCACTGGATATAGCCACAGCATATACTCAGTCTGTGTGACCACTCATGGTCTTACAGGTACCTGTCTTGACGTCCCATAGTCTCACCGTATTATCATAACTACCCGATACGATGAACTCTGAATCACTGGATATAGCCACAGCATATACAGAATTAGTGTGACCACTCATGGTCTTACAGGTACCTGTCTTGACGTCCCATAGTCTCACCGTATTATCATAACTACCCGATACGATGAACTCTGAATCACTGGATATAGCCACAGCATATACTCAGTCTGTGTGACCACTCATGGTCTTACAGGTACCTGTCTTGACGTCCCATAGTCTCACCGTCTTATCTCCACTTCACGATACGATGAACTCTGAATCACTGGATATAGCCACAGCATATACTCAGTCTGTGTGACCACTCATGGTCTTACAGGTACCTGTCTTGACGTCCCATAGTCTCACCGTCTTATCATAACTTCCCGATACGATGAACTCTGAATCACTGGATATAGCCACAGCATATACAGAATTAGTGTGACCACTCATGGTCTTACAGGTACCTGTCTTGACGTCCCATAGTTTCACCGTCTAATCATAACTACCCGATACGATGAACTCTGAATCACTGGATATAGCCACAGCATATACAGAATTAGTGTGACCACTCATGGTCTTACAGGTACCTGTCTTGACGTCCCATAGTCTCACCGTATTATCTCTACTTCCCGATACGATGAACTCTGAATCACTGGATATAGCCACAGCATATACTCAGTCTGTGTGACCACTCATGGTCTTACAGGTACCTGTCTTGACGTCCCATAGTCTCACCGTATTATCTCCACTTCCCGATACGATGAACTCTGAATCACTGGATATAGCCACAGCATATACAGAATTAGTGTGACCACTCATGGTCTTACAGGTACCTGTCTTGACGTCCCATAGTCTCACCGTATTATCATGACTTCCCGATACGATGAACTCTGAATCACTGGATATAGCCACAGATCATACATAATCTGTGTGACCACTCATGGTCTTACAGGTACCTGTCTTGACGTCCCATAGTCTCACCGTCTAATCATAACTTCCCGATACGATGAACTCTGAATCACTGGATATAGCCACAGCATATACAGAATTAGTGTGACCACTCATGGTCTTACAGGTACCTGTCTTGACGTCCCATAGTCTCACCGTCTTATCTCCACTTCCCGATACGATGAACTCTGAATCACTGGATATAGCCACAGCATATACAGAATTAGTGTGACCACTCATGGTCTTACAGGTACCTGTCTTGACGTCCCATAGTTTCACCGTATTATCATAACTACCCGATACGATGAACTCTGAATCACTGGATATAGCCACGCATAATACATAATTAGTGTGACCACTCATGGTCTTACAGGTACCTGTCTTGACGTCCCATAGTTTCACCGTCTAATCATAACTTCCCGATACGATGAACTCTGAATCACTGGATATAGCCACAGCATATACAGAATTAGTGTGACCACTCATGGTCTTACAGGTACCTGTCTTGACGTCCCATAGTCTCACCGTATTATCTCCACTTCCCGATACGATGAACTCTGAATCACTGGATATAGCCACAGCATATACAGAATTAGTGTGACCACTCATGGTCTTACAGGTACCTGTCTTGACGTCCCATAGTCTCACCGTATTATCATGACTTCCCGATACGATGAACTCTGAATCACTGGATATAGCCACAGCATATACAGAATTAGTGTGACCACTCATGGTCTTACAGGTACCTGTCTTGACGTCCCATAGTTTCACCGTCTAATCATAACTTCCCGATACGATGAACTCTGAATCACTGGATATAGCCACAGATCATACATAATCTGTGTGACCACTCATGGTCTTACAGGTACCTGTCTTGACGTCCCATAGTCTCACCGTCTAATCATAACTTCCCGATACGATGAACTCTGAATCACTGGATATAGCCACAGCATATACAGAATTAGTGTGACCACTCATGGTCTTACAGGTACTTGTCTTGACGTCCCATAGTTTCACCGTCTAATCATAACTTCCCGATACGATGAACTCTGAATCACTGGATATAGCCACAGCATATACAGAATTAGTGTGACCACTCATGGTCTTACAGGTACCTGTCTTGACGTCCCATAGTCTCACCGTCTTATCTCCACTTCCCGATACGATGAACTCTGAATCACTGGATATAGCCACAGCATATACAGAATTAGTGTGACCACTCATGGTCTTACAGGTACCTGTCTTGACGTCCCATAGTTTCACCGTATTATCATAACTACCCGATACGATGAACTCTGAATCACTGGATATAGCCACAGCATATACAGAATTAGTGTGACCACTCATGGTCTTACAGGTACCTGTCTTGACGTCCCATAGTCTCACCGTATTATCTCTACTTCCCGATACGATGAACTCTGAATCACTGGATATAGCCACAGCATATACTCAGTCTGTGTGACCACTCATGGTCTTACAGGTACCTGTCTTGACGTCCCATAGTCTCACCGTATTATCTCTACTTCCCGATACGATGAACTCTGAATCACTGGATATAGCCACAGCATATACAGAATTAGTGTGACCACTCATGGTCTTACAGGTACCTGTCTTGACGTCCCATAGTTTCACCGTCTAATCATAACTTCCCGATACGATGAACTCTGAATCACTGGATATAGCCACAGCATATACAGAATTAGTGTGACCACTCATGGTCTTACAGGTACCTGTCTTGACGTCCCATAGTTTCACCGTCTAATCATAACTACCCGATACGATGAACTCTGAATCACTGGATATAGCCACAGCATATACAGAATTAGTGTGACCACTCATGGTCTTACAGGTACCTGTCTTGACGTCCCATAGTCTCACCGTCTAATCATAACTACCCGATACGATGAACTCTGAATCACTGGATATAGCCACAGCATATACAGAATTAGTGTGACCACTCATGGTCTTACAGGTACCTGTCTTGACGTCCCATAGTTTCACCGTCTAATCATAACTTCCCGATACGATGAACTCTGAATCACTGGATATAGCCACAGCATATACAGAATTAGTGTGACCACTCATGGTCTTACAGGTACCTGTCTTGACGTCCCATAGTCTCACCGTCTTATCTCTACTTCCCGATACGATGAACTCTGAATCACTGGATATAGCCACAGCATATACAGAATTAGTGTGACCACTCATGGTCTTACAGGTACCTGTCTTGACGTCCCATAGTCTCACCGTATTATCTCTACTTCCCGATACGATGAACTCTGAATCACTGGATATAGCCACAGCATATACTCAGTCTGTGTGATCACTCATGGTCTTACAGGTACCTGTCTTGACGTCCCATAGTCTCACCGTCTAATCATAACTACCCGATACGATGAACTCTGAATCACTGGATATAGCCACGCATAATACATAATTAGTGTGACCACTCATGGTCTTACAGGTACCTGTCTTGACGTCCCATAGTCTCACCGTATTATCTCTACTTCCCGATACGATGAACTCTGAATCACTGGATATAGCCACAGCATATACTCAGTCTGTGTGACCACTCATGGTCTTACAGGTACCTGTCTTGACGTCCCATAGTCTCACCGTATTATCATAACTACCCGATACGATGAACTCTGAATCACTGGATATAGCCACAGCATATACTCAGTCTGTGTGACCACTCATGGTCTTACAGGTACCTGTCTTGACGTCCCATAGTCTCACCGTATTATCTCCACTTCCCGATACGATGAACTCTGAATCACTGGATATAGCCACAGCATATACAGAATTAGTGTGACCACTCATGGTCTTACAGGTACCTGTCTTGACGTCCCATAGTCTCACCGTATTATCATGACTTCCCGATACGATGAACTCTGAATCACTGGATATAGCCACAGCATATACAGAATTAGTGTGACCACTCATGGTCTTACAGGTACCTGTCTTGACGTCCCATAGTTTCACCGTCTAATCATAACTTCCCGATACGATGAACTCTGAATCACTGGATATAGCCACAGATCATACATAATCTGTGTGACCACTCATGGTCTTACAGGTACCTGTCTTGACGTCCCATAGTTTCACCGTCTAATCATAACTACCCGATACGATGAACTCTGAATCACTGGATATAGCCACAGCATATACTCAGTCTGTGTGACCACTCATGGTCTTACAGGTACCTGTCTTGACGTCCCATAGTCTCACCGTCTTATCTCCACTTCCCGATACGATGAACTCTGAATCACTGGATATAGCCACAGCATATACAGAATTAGTGTGACCACTCATGGTCTTACAGGTACCTGTCTTGACGTCCCATAGTCTCACCGTATTATCATGACTTCCCGATACGATGAACTCTGAATCACTGGATATAGCCACAGCATATACAGAATTAGTGTGACCACTCATGGTCTTACAGGTACCTGTCTTGACGTCCCATAGTTTCACCGTCTAATCATAACTTCCCGATACGATGAACTCTGAATCACTGGATATAGCCACAGCATATACAGAATTAGTGTGACCACTCATGGTCTTACAGGTACCTGTCTTGACGTCCCATAGTTTCACCGTCTAATCATAACTTCCCGATACGATGAACTCTGAATCACTGGATATAGCCACAGCATATACTCAGTCTGTGTGACCACTCATGGTCTTACAGGTACCTGTCTTGACGTCCCATAGTCTCACCGTCTTATCTCCACTTCCCGATACGATGAACTCTGAATCACTGGATATAGCCACAGCATATACAGAATTAGTGTGACCACTCATGGTCTTACAGGTACCTGTCTTGACGTCCCATAGTCTCACCGTCTTATCTCTACTTCCCGATACGATGAACTCTGAATCACTGGATATAGCCACAGCATATACAGAATTAGTGTGACCACTCATGGTCTTACAGGTACCTGTCTTGACGTCCCATAGTCTCACCGTCTTATCATAACTTCCCGATACGATGAACTCTGAATCACTGGATATAGCCACAGCATATACAGAATTAGTGTGACCACTCATGGTCTTACAGGTACCTGTCTTGACGTCCCATAGTTTCACCGTCTAATCATAACTACCCGATACGATGAACTCTGAATCACTGGATATAGCCACAGCATATACAGAATTAGTGTGACCACTCATGGTCTTACAGGTACCTGTCTTGACGTCCCATAGTCTCACCGTATTATCTCTACTTCCCGATACGATGAACTCTGAATCACTGGATATAGCCACAGCATATACAGAATTAGTGTGACCACTCATGGTCTTACAGGTACCTGTCTTGACGTCCCATAGTCTCACCGTATTATCTCTACTTCCCGATACGATGAACTCTGAATCACTGGATATAGCCACAGCATATACTCAGTCTGTGTGACCACTCATGGTCTTACAGGTACCTGTCTTGACGTCCCATAGTCTCACCGTATTATCATAACTACCCGATACGATGAACTCTGAATCACTGGATATAGCCACAGCATATACTCAGTCTGTGTGACCACTCATGGTCTTACAGGTACCTGTCTTGACGTCCCATAGTCTCACCGTCTTATCTCCACTTCCCGATACGATGAACTCTGAATCACTGGATATAGCCACAGCATATACAGAATTAGTGTGACCACTCATGGTCTTACAGGTACCTGTCTTGACGTCCCATAGTCTCACCGTATTATCTCTACTTCCCGATACGATGAACTCTGAATCACTGGATATAGCCACAGCATATACTCAGTCTGTGTGACCACTCATGGTCTTACAGGTACCTGTCTTGACGTCCCATAGTCTCACCGTCTTATCTCCACTTCCCGATACGATGAACTCTGAATCACTGGATATAGCCACAGCATATACTCAGTCTGTGTGACCACTCATGGTCTTACAGGTACCTGTCTTGACGTCCCATAGTCTCACCGTATTATCTCCACTTCCCGATACGATGAACTCTGAATCACTGGATATAGCCACAGCATATACTCAGTCTGTGTGACCACTCATGGTCTTACAGGTACCTGTCTTGACGTCCCATAGTCTCACCGTCTTATCTCCACTTCCCGATACGATGAACTCTGAATCACTGGATATAGCCACAGCATATACTCAGTCTGTGTGACCACTCATGGTCTTACAGGTACCTGTCTTGACGTCCCATAGTCTCACCGTATTATCTCTACTTCCCGATACGATGAACTCTGAATCACTGGATATAGCCACAGCATATACAGAATTAGTGTGACCACTCATGGTCTTACAGGTACCTGTCTTGACGTCCCATAGTCTCACCGTATTATCTCTACTTCCCGATACGATGAACTCTGAATCACTGGATATAGCCACAGCATATACTCAGTCTGTGTGACCACTCATGGTCTTACAGGTACCTGTCTTGACGTCCCATAGTTTCACCGTATTATCTCTACTTCCCGATACGATGAACTCTGAATCACTGGATATAGCCACAGCATATACTCAGTCTGTGTGACCACTCATGGTCTTACAGGTACCTGTCTTGACGTCCCATAGTCTCACCGTATTATCTCTACTTCCCGATACGATGAACTCTGAATCACTGGATATAGCCACAGCATATACTCAGTCTGTGTGACCACTCATGGTCTTACAGGTACCTGTCTTGACGTCCCATAGTCTCACCGTCTTATCTCCACTTCCCGATACGATGAACTCTGAATCACTGGATATAGCCACAGCATATACTCAATCTGTGTGACCACTCATGGTCTTACAGGTACCTGTCTTGACGTCCCATAGTCTCACCGTCTTATCTCTACTTCCCGATACGATGAACTCTGAATCACTGGATATAGCCACAGATAATACATAATTAGTGTGACCACTCATGGTCTTACAGGTACCTGTCTTGACGTCCCATAGTCTCACCGTATTATCTCTACTTCCCGATACGATGAACTCTGAATCACTGGATATAGCCACAGCATATACTCAGTCTGTGTGACCACTCATGGTCTTACAGGTACCTGTCTTGACGTCCCATAGTCTCACCGTCTTATCTCTACTTCCCGATACGATGAACTCTGAATCACTGGATATAGCGACAGATAATACATAATTAGTGTGACCACTCATGGTCTTACAGGTACCTGTCTTGACGTCCCATAGTCTCACCGTATTATCTCCACTTCCCGATACGATGAACTCTGAATCACTGGATATAGCCACAGCATATACTCAGTCTGTGTGACCACTCATGGTCTTACAGGTACCTGTCTTGACGTCCCATAGTCTCACCGTATTATCTCCACTTCCCGATACGATGAACTCTGAATCACTGGATATAGCCACAGCATATACTCAGTCTGTGTGACCACTCATGGTCTTACAGGTACCTGTCTTGACGTCCCATAGTCTCACCGTATTATCTCCACTTCCCGATACGATGAACTCTGAATCACTGGATATAGCCACAGCATATACTCAGTCTGTGTGACCACTCATGGTCTTACAGGTACCTGTCTTGACGTCCCATAGTCTCACCGTATTATCTCTACTTCCCGATACGATGAACTCTGAATCACTGGATATAGCCACAGCATATACTCAGTCTGTGTGACCACTCATGGTCTTACAGGTACCTGTCTTGACGTCCCATAGTCTCACCGTATTATCTCTACTTCCCGATACGATGAACTCTGAATCACTGGATATAGCCACAGCATATACTCAGTCTGTGTGACCACTCATGGTCTTACAGGTACCTGTCTTGACGTCCCATAGTTTCACCGTATTATCTCTACTTCCCGATACGATGAACTCTGAATCACTGGATATAGCGACAGATAATACATAATTAGTGTGACCACTCATGGTCTTACAGGTACCTGTCTTGACGTCCCATAGTCTCACCGTCTTATCTCCACTTCCCGATACGATGAACTCTGAATCACTGGATATAGCCACAGCATATACAGAATTAGTGTGACCACTCATGGTCTTACAGGTACCTGTCTTGACGTCCCATAGTTTCACCGTATTATCTCTACTTCCCGATACGATGAACTCTGAATCACTGGATATAGCCACAGCATATACTCAGTCTGTGTGACCACTCATGGTCTTACAGGTACCTGTCTTGACGTCCCATAGTCTCACCGTCTTATCTCCACTTCCCGATACGATGAACTCTGAATCACTGGATATAGCCACAGCATATACTCAGTCTGTGTGACCACTCATGGTCTTACAGGTACCTGTCTTGACGTCCCATAGTCTCACCGTCTTATCTCCACTTCCCGATACGATGAACTCTGAATCACTGGATATAGCCACAGCATATACTCAGTCTGTGTGACCACTCATGGTCTTACAGGTACCTGTCTTGACGTCCCATAGTCTCACCGTATTATCTCTACTTCCCGATACGATGAACTCTGAATCACTGGATATAGCCACAGCATATACTCAGTCTGTGTGACCACTCATGGTCTTACAGGTACCTGTCTTGACGTCCCATAGTCTCACCGTCTTATCTCCACTTCCCGATACGATGAACTCTGAATCACTGGATATAGCCACAGCATATACTCAGTCTGTGTGACCACTCATGGTCTTACAGGTACCTGTCTTGACGTCCCATAGTTTCACCGTATTATCTCTACTTCCCGATACGATGAACTCTGAATCACTGGATATAGCCACAGCATATACTCAGTCTGTGTGACCACTCATGGTCTTACAGGTACCTGTCTTGACGTCCCATAGTCTCACCGTATTATCTCTACTTCCCGATACGATGAACTCTGAATCACTGGATATAGCCACAGCATATACTCAGTCTGTGTGACCACTCATGGTCTTACAGGTACCTGTCTTGACGTCCCATAGTCTCACCGTCTTATCTCCACTTCCCGATACGATGAACTCTGAATCACTGGATATAGCCACAGCATATACTCAGTCTGTGTGACCACTCATGGTCTTACAGGTACCTGTCTTGACGTCCCATAGTTTCACCGTATTATCTCTACTTCCCGATACGATGAACTCTGAATCACTGGATATAGCGACAGATAATACATAATTAGTGTGACCACTCATGGTCTTACAGGTACCTGTCTTGACGTCCCATAGTCTCACCGTATTATCTCCACTTCCCGATACGATGAACTCTGAATCACTGGATATAGCCACAGCATATACAGAACTAGTGTGACCACTCATGGTCTTACAGGTACACGTCTTGACGTCCCATAGTCTCACCGTCTTATCTCTACTTCCCGATACGATGAACTCTGAATCACTGGATATAGCCACAGATAATACATAATTAGTGTGACCACTCATGGTCTTACAGGTACCTGTCTTGACGTCCCATAGTCTCACCGTATTATCTCTACTTCCCGATACGATGAACTCTGAATCACTGGATATAGCCACAGCATATACTCAGTCTGTGTGACCACTCATGGTCTTACAGGTACCTGTCTTGACGTCCCATAGTCTCACCGTCTTATCTCTACTTCCCGATACGATGAACTCTGAATCACTGGATATAGCGACAGATAATACATAATTAGTGTGACCACTCATTGTCTTACAGGTACCTGTCTTGACGTCCCATAGTCTCACCGTATTATCTCCACTTCCCGATACGATGAACTCTGAATCACTGGATATAGCCACAGCATATACTCAGTCTGTGTGACCACTCATGGTCTTACAGGTACCTGTCTTGACGTCCCATAGTCTCACCGTATTATCTCCACTTCCCGATACGATGAACTCTGAATCACTGGATATAGCCACAGCATATACTCAGTCTGTGTGACCACTCATGGTCTTACAGGTACCTGTCTTGACGTCCCATAGTCTCACCGTATTATCTCCACTTCCCGATACGATGAACTCTGAATCACTGGATATAGCCACAGCATATACTCAGTCTGTGTGACCACTCATGGTCTTACAGGTACCTGTCTTGACGTCCCATAGTCTCACCGTATTATCTCTACTTCCCGATACGATGAACTCTGAATCACTGGATATAGCCACAGCATATACTCAGTCTGTGTGACCACTCATGGTCTTACAGGTACCTGTCTTGACGTCCCATAGTCTCACCGTATTATCTCTACTTCCCGATACGATGAACTCTGAATCACTGGATATAGCCACAGCATATACTCAGTCTGTGTGACCACTCATTGTCTTACAGGTACCTGTCTTGACGTCCCATAGTCTCACCGTATTATCTCCACTTCCCGATACGATGAACTCTGAATCACTGGATATAGCCACAGCATATACTCAGTCTGTGTGACCACTCATGGTCTTACAGGTACCTGTCTTGACGTCCCATAGTCTCACCGTATTATCTCCACTTCCCGATACGATGAACTCTGAATCACTGGATATAGCCACAGCATATACTCAGTCTGTGTGACCACTCATGGTCTTACAGGTACCTGTCTTGACGTCCCATAGTCTCACCGTATTATCTCCACTTCCCGATACGATGAACTCTGAATCACTGGATATAGCCACAGCATATACTCAGTCTGTGTGACCACTCATGGTCTTACAGGTACCTGTCTTGACGTCCCATAGTCTCACCGTATTATCTCTACTTCCCGATACGATGAACTCTGAATCACTGGATATAGCCACAGCATATACTCAGTCTGTGTGACCACTCATGGTCTTACAGGTACCTGTCTTGACGTCCCATAGTCTCACCGTATTATCTCTACTTCCCGATACGATGAACTCTGAATCACTGGATATAGCCACAGCATATACTCAGTCTGTGTGACCACTCATGGTCTTACAGGTACCTGTCTTGACGTCCCATAGTTTCACCGTATTATCTCTACTTCCCGATACGATGAACTCTGAATCACTGGATATAGCGACAGATAATACATAATTAGTGTGACCACTCATGGTCTTACAGGTACCTGTCTTGACGTCCCATAGTCTCACCGTCTTATCTCCACTTCCCGATACGATGAACTCTGAATCACTGGATATAGCCACAGCATATACAGAATTAGTGTGACCACTCATGGTCTTACAGGTACCTGTCTTGACGTCCCATAGTTTCACCGTATTATCTCTACTTCCCGATACGATGAACTCTGAATCACTGGATATAGCCACAGCATATACTCAGTCTGTGTGACCACTCATGGTCTTACAGGTACCTGTCTTGACGTCCCATAGTCTCACCGTCTTATCTCCACTTCCCGATACGATGAACTCTGAATCACTGGATATAGCCACAGCATATACTCAGTCTGTGTGACCACTCATGGTCTTACAGGTACCTGTCTTGACGTCCCATAGTCTCACCGTCTTATCTCCACTTCCCGATACGATGAACTCTGAATCACTGGATATAGCCACAGCATATACTCAGTCTGTGTGACCACTCATGGTCTTACAGGTACCTGTCTTGACGTCCCATAGTCTCACCGTATTATCTCTACTTCCCGATACGATGAACTCTGAATCACTGGATATAGCCACAGCATATACTCAGTCTGTGTGACCACTCATGGTCTTACAGGTACCTGTCTTGACGTCCCATAGTCTCACCGTCTTATCTCCACTTCCCGATACGATGAACTCTGAATCACTGGATATAGCCACAGCATATACTCAGTCTGTGTGACCACTCATGGTCTTACAGGTACCTGTCTTGACGTCCCATAGTTTCACCGTATTATCTCTACTTCCCGATACGATGAACTCTGAATCACTGGATATAGCCACAGCATATACTCAGTCTGTGTGACCACTCATGGTCTTACAGGTACCTGTCTTGACGTCCCATAGTCTCACCGTATTATCTCCACTTCCCGATACGATGAACTCTGAATCACTGGATATAGCCACAGCATATACTCAGTCTGTGTGACCACTCATGGTCTTACAGGTACCTGTCTTGACGTCCCATAGTTTCACCGTATTATCTCTACTTCCCGATACGATGAACTCTGAATCACTGGATATAGCGACAGATAATACATAATTAGTGTGACCACTCATGGTCTTACAGGTACCTGTCTTGACGTCCCATAGTTTCACCGTATTATCTCTACTTCCCGATACGATGAACTCTGAATCACTGGATATAGCCACAGCATATACTCAGTCTGTGTGACCACTCATGGTCTTACAGGTACCTGTCTTGACGTCCCATAGTCTCACCGTATTATCTCCACTTCCCGATACGATGAACTCTGAATCACTGGATATAGCCACAGCATATACTCAGTCTGTGTGACCACTCATGGTCTTACAGGTACCTGTCTTGACGTCCCATAGTCTCACCGTCTTATCTCCACTTCCCGATACGATGAACTCTGAATCACTGGATATAGCCACAGCATATACTCAGTCTGTGTGACCACTCATGGTCTTACAGGTACCTGTCTTGACGTCCCATAGTTTCACCGTATTATCTCTACTTCCCGATACGATGAACTCTGAATCACTGGATATAGCCACAGCATATACTCAGTCTGTGTGACCACTCATGGTCTTACAGGTACCTGTCTTGACGTCCCATAGTCTCACCGTCTTATCTCCACTTCCCGATACGATGAACTCTGAATCACTGGATATAGCCACAGCATATACTCAGTCTGTGTGACCACTCATGGTCTTACAGGTACCTGTCTTGACGTCCCATAGTTTCACCGTATTATCTCTACTTCCCGATACGATGAACTCTGAATCACTGGATATAGCCACAGCATATACTCAGTCTGTGTGACCACTCATGGTCTTACAGGTACCTGTCTTGACGTCCCATAGTCTCACCGTATTATCTCCACTTCCCGATACGATG
>CAMPDV010004208.1:0-34628 GCA_946699065.1 Loxodes magnus | reverse complement strand
TTACGAATCTGTATTCGGTTTGTCAAGATATGCTTGTAGATGAAAGTTAGCCTATAGAAAAGTGAAGAAGTAAAGTAAGAAAAGAATATAGAATTTCAGTTATAAGGAGTATGCTTTGAGAAGTAATAAGTATTTAGAAAAGTGAAGAAGTAAAGTAAGAAAAGAATATCTAATGATAAGTTTTCGTGGCAAGGCCTAAAATATAAGTTAGAATATCCAAAATGTTAGTAATAATATAATAATTACGAATCTGTATTCGGTTTGTCAAGATATGCTTGTAGATGAAAGTTAGCCTATAGAAAAGTGAAGAAGTAAAGTAAGAAAAGAATATAGAATTTCAGTTATAAGGAGTATGCTTTGAGAAGTAATAAGTATTTAGAAAAGTGAAGAAGTAAAGTAAGAAAAGAATATCTAATGATAAGTTTTCGTGGCAAGGCCTAAAATATAAGTTAGAATATCCAAAATGTTAGTAATAATATAATAATTACGAATCTGTATTCGGTTTGTCAAGATATGCTTGTAGATGAAAGTTAGCCTATAAAAAGTGAAGAAGTAAAGTAAGAAAAGAATATAGAATTTCAGTTATAAGGAGTATGCTTTGAGAAGTAATAAGTATTTAAAAGTGAAGAAGTAAAGTAAGAAAAGAATATCTAATGATAAGTTTTCGTGGCAAGGCCTAAGTTAGAATATCTGTTAGTAATAATATAATAATTACGAATCTGTATTCGGTTTGTCAAGATATGCTTGTAGATGAAAGTTAGCCTATAGAAAAGTGAAAAAGTAAAGTAAGAAAGAATATCTAATGATAAGTTTTCGTAGCAAGCACTAAAATATAAGTTAGAATATCCAAAATGTTAGTAATAATATAATAATTACGAATCTGTATTCGGTTTGTCAAGATATGCTTGTAGATGAAAGTTAGCCTATAGAAAAGTGAAGAAGTAAAGTAAGAAAAGAATATAGAATTTCAGTTATAAGGAGTATGCTTTGAGAAGTAATAAGTATTTAGAAAAGTGAAGAAGTAAAGTAAGAAAAGAATATCTAATGATAAGTTTTCGTGGCAAGGCCTAAAATATAAGTTAGAATATCCAAAATGTTAGTAATAATATAATAATTACGAATCTGTATTCGGTTTGTCAAGATATGCTTGTAGATGAAAGTTAGCCTATAGAAAAGTGAAGAAGTAAAGTAAGAAAAGAATATAGAATTTCAGTTATAAGGAGTATGCTTTGAGAAGTAATAAGTATTTAGAAAAGTGAAGAAGTAAAGTAAGAAAAGAATATCTAATGATAAGTTTTCGTGGCAAGGCCTAAAATATAAGTTAGAATATCCAAAATGTTAGTAATAATATAATAATTACGAATCTGTATTCGGTTTGTCAAGATATGCTTGTAGATGAAAGTTAGCCTATAAAAAAGTGAAGAAGTAAAGTAAGAAAAGAATATAGAATTTCAGTTTTAAGGAGTATGCTTTGAGAAGCAATAAGTATTTCGAAAAGTGAAGAAGTAAAGTAAGAAAAGAATATCTAATGATAAGTTTTCGTGGCAAGGCCTAAAATATAAGTTAGAATATCCAAAATGTTAGTAATAATATAATAATTACGAATCTGTATTCGGTTTGTCAAGATATGCTTGTAGATGAAAGTTAGCCTATAGAAAAGTGAAAAAGTAAAGTAAGAAAAGAATATCTAATGATAAGTTTTCGTAGCAAGCACTAAAATATAAGTTAGAATATCCAAAATGTTAGTAATAATATAATAATTACGAATCTGTATTCGGTTTGTCAAGATATGCTTGTAGATGAAAGTTAGCCTATAGAAAAGTGAAGAAGTAAAGTAAGAAAAGAATATCTAATGATAAGTTTTCGTAGCAAGCACTAAAATATAAGTTAGAATATCCAAAATGTTAGTAATAATATAATAATTACGAATCTGTATTCGGTTTGTCAAGATATGCTTGTAGATGAAAGTTAGCCTATAAAAAAGTGAAGAAGTAAAGTAAGAAAAGAATATAGAATTTCAGTTATAAGGAGTATGCTTTGAGAAGTAATAAGTATTTAGAAAAGTGAAGAAGTAAAGTAAGAAAAGAATATCTAATGATAAGTTTTCGTGGCAAGGCCTAAAATATAAGTTAGAATATCCAAAATGTTAGTAATAATATAATAATTACGAATCTGTATTCGGTTTGTCAAGATATGCTTGTAGATGAAAGTTAGCCTATAAAAAAGTGAAGAAGTAAAGTAAGAAAAGAATATAGAATTTCAGTTATAAGGAGTATGCTTTGAGAAGTAATAAGTATTTAGAAAAGTGAAGAAGTAAAGTAAGAAAAGAATATCTAATGATAAGTTTTCGTGGCAAGGCCTAAAATATAAGTTAGAATATCCAAAATGTTAGTAATAATATAATAATTACGAATCTGTATTCGGTTTGTCAAGATATGCTTGTAGATGAAATTAGCCTATAGAAAAGTGAAAAAGTAAAGTAAGAAAAGAATATCTAATGATAAGTTTTCGTAGCAAGCACTAAAATATAAGTTAGAATATCCAAAATGTTAGTAATAATATAATAATTACGAATCTGTATTCGGTTTGTCAAGATATGCTTGTAGATGAAAGTTAGCCTATAAAAAAGTGAAGAAGTAAAGTAAGAAAAGAATATAGAATTTCAGTTATAAGGAGTATGCTTTGAGAAGTAATAAGTATTTAGAAAAGTGAAGAAGTAAAGTAAGAAAAGAATATCTAATGATAAGTTTTCGTGGCAAGGCCTAAAATATAAGTTAGAATATCCAAAATGTTAGTAATAATATAATAATTACGAATCTGTATTCGGTTTGTCAAGATATGCTTGTAGATGAAAGTTAGCCTATAGAAAAGTGAAGAAGTAAAGTAAGAAAAGAATATAGAATTTCAGTTATAAGGAGTATGCTTTGAGAAGTAATAAGTATTTAGAAAAGTGAAGAAGTAAAGTAAGAAAAGAATATCTAATGATAAGTTTTCGTGGCAAGGCCTAAAATATAAGTTAGAATATCCAAAATGTTAGTAATAATATAATAATTACGAATCTGTATTCGGTTTGTCAAGATATGCTTGTAGATGAAAGTTAGCCTATAAAAAAGTGAAGAAGTAAAGTAAGAAAAGAATATAGAATTTCAGTTATAAGGAGTATGCTTTGAGAAGTAATAAGTATTTAGAAAAGTGAAGAAGTAAAGTAAGAAAAGAATATCTAATGATAAGTTTTCGTGGCAAGGCCTAAAATATAAGTTAGAATATCCAAAATGTTAGTAATAATATAATAATTACGAATCTGTATTCGGTTTGTCAAGATATGCTTGTAGATGAAAGTTAGCCTATAAAAAAGTGAAGAAGTAAAGTAAGAAAAGAATATAGAATTTCAGTTTTAAGGAGTATGCTTTGAGAAGCAATAAGTATTTTGAAAAGTGAAGAAGTAAAGTAAGAAAAGAATATCTAATGATAAGTTTTCGTAGCAAGCACTAAAATATAAGTTAGAATATCCAAAATGTTAGTAATAATATAATAATTACGAATCTGTATTCGGTTTGTCAAGATATGCTTGTAGATGAAAGTTAGCCTATAGAAAAGTGAAAAAGTAAAGTAAGAAAAGAATATCTAATGATAAGTTTTCGTAGCAAGCACTAAAATATAAGTTAGAATATCCAAAATGTTAGTAATAATATAATAATTACGAATCTGTATTCGGTTTGTCAAGATATGCTTGTAGATGAAAGTTAGCCTATAGAAAAGTGAAGAAGTAAAGTAAGAAAAGAATATAGAATTTCAGTTATAAGGAGTATGCTTTGAGAAGTAATAAGTATTTAGAAAAGTGAAGAAGTAAAGTAAGAAAAGAATATCTAATGATAAGTTTTCGTGGCAAGGCCTAAAATATAAGTTAGAATATCCAAAATGTTAGTAATAATATAATAATTACGAATCTGTATTCGGTTTGTCAAGATATGCTTGTAGATGAAAGTTAGCCTATAAAAAAGTGAAGAAGTAAAGTAAGAAAAGAATATAGAATTTCAGTTATAAGGAGTATGCTTTGAGAAGTAATAAGTATTTAGAAAAGTGAAGAAGTAAAGTAAGAAAAGAATATCTAATGATAAGTTTTCGTGGCAAGGCCTAAAATATAAGTTAGAATATCCAAAATGTTAGTAATAATATAATAATTACGAATCTGTATTCGGTTTGTCAAGATATGCTTGTAGATGAAAGTTAGCCTATAGAAAAGTGAAGAAGTAAAGTAAGAAAAGAATATAGAATTTCAGTAAAGGAGTATGCTTTGAGAAGTAATAAGTATTTAGAAAAGTGAAGAAGTAAAGTAAGAAAAGAATATCTAATGATAAGTTTTCGTGGCAAGGCCTAAAATATAAGTTAGAATATCCAAAATGTTAGTAATAATATAATAATTACGAATCTGTATTCGGTTTGTCAAGATATGCTTGTAGATGAAAGTTAGCCTATAGAAAAGTGAAGAAGTAAAGTAAGAAAAGAATATAGAATTTCAGTTATAAGGAGTATGCTTTGAGAAGTAATAAGTATTTAGAAAAGTGAAGAAGTAAAGTAAGAAAAGAATATCTAATGATAAGTTTTCGTGGCAAGGCCTAAAATATAAGTTAGAATATCCAAAATGTTAGTAATAATATAATAATTACGAATCTGTATTCGGTTTGTCAAGATATGCTTGTAGATGAAAGTTAGCCTATAGAAAAGTGAAAAAGTAAAGTAAGAAAAGAATATCTAATGATAAGTTTTCGTAGCAAGCACTAAAATATAAGTTAGAATATCCAAAATGTTAGTAATAATATAATAATTACGAATCTGTATTCGGTTTGTCAAGATATGCTTGTAGATGAAAGTTAGCCTATAAAAAAGTGAAGAAGTAAAGTAAGAAAAGAATATAGAATTTCAGTTATAAGGAGTATGCTTTGAGAAGTAATAAGTATTTAGAAAAGTGAAGAAGTAAAGTAAGAAAAGAATATCTAATGATAAGTTTTCGTGGCAAGGCCTAAAATATAAGTTAGAATATCCAAAATGTTAGTAATAATATAATAATTACGAATCTGTATTCGGTTTGTCAAGATATGCTTGTAGATGAAAGTTAGCCTATAAAAAAGTGAAGAAGTAAAGTAAGAAAAGAATATAGAATTTCAGTTATAAGGAGTATGCTTTGAGAAGTAATAAGTATTTAGAAAAGTGAAGAAGTAAAGTAAGAAAAGAATATCTAATGATAAGTTTTCGTGGCAAGGCCTAAAATATAAGTTAGAATATCCAAAATGTTAGTAATAATATAATAATTACGAATCTGTATTCGGTTTGTCAAGATATGCTTGTAGATGAAAGTTAGCCTATAGAAAAGTGAAAAAGTAAAGTAAGAAAAGAATATCTAATGATAAGTTTTCGTAGCAAGCACTAAAATATAAGTTAGAATATCCAAAATGTTAGTAATAATATAATAATTACGAATCTGTATTCGGTTTGTCAAGATATGCTTGTAGATGAAAGTTAGCCTATAAAAAGTGAAGAAGTAAAGTAAGAAAAGAATATAGAATTTCAGTTTGTAAGGAGTATGCTTTGAGAAGTAATAAGTATTTAGAAAAGTGAAGAAGTAAAGTAAGAAAAGAATATCTAATGATAAGTTTTCGTGGCAAGGCCTAAAATATAAGTTAGAATATCCAAAATGTTAGTAATAATATAATAATTACGAATCTGTATTCGGTTTGTCAAGATATGCTTGTAGATGAAAGTTAGCCTATAGAAAAGTGAAAAAGTAAAGTAAGAAAAGAATATCTAATGATAAGTTTTCGTAGCAAGCACTAAAATATAAGTTAGAATATCCAAAATGTTAGTAATAATATAATAATTACGAATCTGTATTCGGTTTGTCAAGATATGCTTGTAGATGAAAGTTAGCCTATAAAAAAGTGAAGAAGTAAAGTAAGAAAAGAATATAGAATTTCAGTTATAAGGAGTATGCTTTGAGAAGTAATAAGTATTTAGAAAAGTGAAGAAGTAAAGTAAGAAAAGAATATCTAATGATAAGTTTTCGTGGCAAGGCCTAAAATATAAGTTAGAATATCCAAAATGTTAGTAATAATATAATAATTACGAATCTGTATTCGGTTTGTCAAGATATGCTTGTAGATGAAAGTTAGCCTATAGAAAAGTGAAGAAGTAAAGTAAGAAAAGAATATAGAATTTCAGTTATAAGGAGTATGCTTTGAGAAGTAATAAGTATTTAGAAAAGTGAAGAAGTAAAGTAAGAAAAGAATATCTAATGATAAGTTTTCGTGGCAAGGCCTAAAATATAAGTTAGAATATCCAAAATGTTAGTAATAATATAATAATTACGAATCTGTATTCGGTTTGTCAAGATATGCTTGTAGATGAAAGTTAGCCTATAAAAAAGTGAAGAAGTAAAGTAAGAAAAGAATATCTAATGATAAGTTTTCGTAGCAAGCACTAAAATATAAGTTAGAATATCCAAAATGTTAGTAATAATATAATAATTACGAATCTGTATTCGGTTTGTCAAGATATGCTTGTAGATGAAAGTTAGCCTATAAAAAAGTGAAGAAGTAAAGTAAGAAAAGAATATAGAATTTCAGTTATAAGGAGTATGCTTTGAGAAGCAATAAGTATTTTGAAAAGTGAAGAAGTAAAGTAAGAAAAGAATATCTAATGATAAGTTTTCGTGGCAAGGCCTAAAATATAAGTTAGAATATCCAAAATGTTAGTAATAATATAATAATTACGAATCTGTATTCGG
This sequence comes from Loxodes magnus, assembly GCA_946699065.1. Lineage (NCBI taxonomy): Eukaryota > Ciliophora > Karyorelictea > Loxodida > Loxodidae > Loxodes > Loxodes magnus. Next base: position 27,847 of record CAMPDV010004208.1, on the reverse strand, counting down.
TTTGTCAAGATATGCTTGTAGATGAAAGTTAGCCTATAAAAAAGTGAAGAAGTAAAGTAAGAAAAGAATATCTAATGATAAGTTTTCGTAGCAAGCACTAAAATATAAGTTAGAATATCCAAAATGTTAGTAATAATATAATAATTACGAATCTGTATTCGGTTTGTCAAGATATGCTTGTAGATGAAAGTTAGCCTATAGAAAAGTGAAGAAGTAAAGTAAGAAAAGAATATAGAATTTCAGTTATAAGGAGTATGCTTTGAGAAGTAATAAGTATTTAGAAAAGTGAAGAAGTAAAGTAAGAAAAGAATATCTAATGATAAGTTTTCGTGGCAAGGCCTAAAATATAAGTTAGAATATCCAAAATGTTAGTAATAATATAATAATTACGAATCTGTATTCGGTTTGTCAAGATATGCTTGTAGATGAAAGTTAGCCTATAAAAAAGTGAAGAAGTAAAGTAAGAAAAGAATATCTAATGATAAGTATTTAGAAAAGTGAAGAAGTAAAGTAAGAAAAGAATATCTAATGATAAGTTTTCGTAGCAAGCACTAAAATATAAGTTAGAATATCCAAAATGTTAGTAATAATATAATAATTACGAATCTGTATTCGGTTTGTCAAGATATGCTTGTAGATGAAAGTTAGCCTATAGAAAAGTGAAGAAGTAAAGTAAGAAAAGAATATAGAATTTCAGTTATAAGGAGTATGCTTTGAGAAGTAATAAGTATTTAGAAAAGTGAAGAAGTAAAGTAAGAAAAGAATATCTAATGATAAGTTTTCGTGGCAAGGCCTAAAATATAAGTTAGAATATCCAAAATGTTAGTAATAATATAATAATTACGAATCTGTATTCGGTTTGTCAAGATATGCTTGTAGATGAAAGTTAGCCTATAGAAAAGTGAAGAAGTAAAGTAAGAAAAGAATATCTAATGATAAGTTTTAGTAGCAAGCACTAAAATATAAGTTAGAATATCCAAAATGTTAGTAATAATATAATAATTACGAATCTGTATTCGGTTTGTCAAGATATGCTTGTAGATGAAAGTTAGCCTATAGAAAAGTGAAGAAGTAAAGTAAGAAAAGAATATAGAATTTCAGTTATAAGGAGTATGCTTTGAGAAGTAATAAGTATTTAGAAAAGTGAAGAAGTAAAGTAAGAAAAGAATATCTAATGATAAGTTTTCGTGGCAAGGCCTAAAATATAAGTTAGAATATCCAAAATGTTAGTAATAATATAATAATTACGAATCTGTATTCGGTTTGTCAAGATATGCTTGTAGATGAAAGTTAGCCTATAAAAAAGTGAAGAAGTAAAGTAAGAAAAGAATATCTAATGATAAGTTTTCGTAGCAAGCACTAAAATATAAGTTAGAATATCCAAAATGTTAGTAATAATATAATAATTACGAATCTGTATTCGGTTTGTCAAGATATGCTTGTAGATGAAAGTTAGCCTATAGAAAAGTGAAGAAGTAAAGTAAGAAAAGAATATAGAATTTCAGTTATAAGGAGTATGCTTTGAGAAGTAATAAGTATTTAGAAAAGTGAAGAAGTAAAGTAAGAAAAGAATATCTAATGATAAGTTTTCGTGGCAAGGCCTAAAATATAAGTTAGAATATCCAAAATGTTAGTAATAATATAATAATTACGAATCTGTATTCGGTTTGTCAAGATATGCTTGTAGATGAAAGTTAGCCTATAAAAAAGTGAAGAAGTAAAGTAAGAAAAGAATATCTAATGATAAGTTTTCGTAGCAAGCACTAAAATATAAGTTAGAATATCCAAAATGTTAGTAATAATATAATAATTACGAATCTGTATTCGGTTTGTCAAGATATGCTTGTAGATGAAAGTTAGCCTATAGAAAAGTGAAGAAGTAAAGTAAGAAAAGAATATAGAATTTCAGTTATAAGGAGTATGCTTTGAGAAGTAATAAGTATTTAGAAAAGTGAAGAAGTAAAGTAAGAAAAGAATATCTAATGATAAGTTTTCGTGGCAAGGCCTAAAATATAAGTTAGAATATCCAAAATGTTAGTAATAATATAATAATTACGAATCTGTATTCGGTTTGTCAAGATATGCTTGTAGATGAAAGTTAGCCTATAGAAAAGTGAAGAAGTAAAGTAAGAAAAGAATATCTAATGATAAGTTTTCGTAGCAAGCACTAAAATATAAGTTAGAATATCCAAAATGTTAGTAATAATATAATAATTACGAATCTGTATTCGGTTTGTCAAGATATGCTTGTAGATGAAAGTTAGCCTATAAAAAAGTGAAGAAGTAAAGTAAGAAAAGAATATAGAATTTCAGTTATAAGGAGTATGCTTTGAGAAGTAATAAGTATTTAGAAAAGTGAAGAAGTAAAGTAAGAAAAGAATATCTAATGATAAGTTTTCGTGGCAAGGCCTAAAATATAAGTTAGAATATCCAAAATGTTAGTAATAATATAATAATTACGAATCTGTATTCGGTTTGTCAAGATATGCTTGTAGATGAAAGTTAGCCTATAGAAAAGTGAAGAAGTAAAGTAAGAAAAGAATATCTAATGATAAGTTTTCGTAGCAAGCACTAAAATATAAGTTAGAATATCCAAAATGTTAGTAATAATATAATAATTACGAATCTGTATTCGGTTTGTCAAGATATGCTTGTAGATGAAAGTTAGCCTATAGAAAAGTGAAGAAGTAAAGTAAGAAAAGAATATAGAATTTCAGTTATAAGGAGTATGCTTTGAGAAGTAATAAGTATTTAGAAAAGTGAAGAAGTAAAGTAAGAAAAGAATATCTAATGATAAGTTTTCGTGGCAAGGCCTAAAATATAAGTTAGAATATCCAAAATGTTAGTAATAATATAATAATTACGAATCTGTATTCGGTTTGTCAAGATATGCTTGTAGATGAAAGTTAGCCTATAAAAAAGTGAAGAAGTAAAGTAAGAAAAGAATATAGAATTTCAGTTATAAGGAGTATGCTTTGAGAAGTAATAAGTATTTAGAAAAGTGAAGAAGTAAAGTAAGAAAAGAATATCTAATGATAAGTTTTCGTGGCAAGGCCTAAAATATAAGTTAGAATATCCAAAATGTTAGTAATAATATAATAATTACGAATCTGTATTCGGTTTGTCAAGATATGCTTGTAGATGAAAGTTAGCCTATAGAAAAGTGAAGTAAAGTAAGAAAAGAATATCTAATGATAAGTTTTCGTAGCAAGCACTAAAATATAAGTTAGAATATCCAAAATGTTAGTAATAATATAATAATTACGAATCTGTATTCGGTTTGTCAAGATATGCTTGTAGATGAAAGTTAGCCTATAGAAAAGTGAAGAAGTAAAGTAAGAAAAGAATATAGAATTTCAGTTATAAGGAGTATGCTTTGAGAAGTAATAAGTATTTAGAAAAGTGAAGAAGTAAGTAAGAAAAGAATATCTAATGATAAGTTTTCGTGGCAAGGCCTAAAATATAAGTTAGAATATCCAAAATGTTAGTAATAATATAATAATTACGAATCTGTATTCGGTTTGTCAAGATATGCTTGTAGATGAAAGTTAGCCTATAGAAAAGTGAAAAAGTAAAGTAAGAAAAGAATATCTAATGATAAGTTTTCGTAGCAAGCACTAAAATATAAGTTAGAATATCCAAAATGTTAGTAATAATATAATAATTACGAATCTGTATTCGGTTTGTCAAGATATGCTTGTAGATGAAAGTTAGCCTATAAAAAAGTGAAGAAGTAAAGTAAGAAAAGAATATAGAATTTCAGTTATAAGGAGTATGCTTTGAGAAGTAATAAGTATTTAGAAAAGTGAAGAAGTAAAGTAAGAAAAGAATATCTAATGATAAGTTTTCGTGGCAAGGCCTAAAATATAAGTTAGAATATCCAAAATGTTAGTAATAATATAATAATTACGAATCTGTATTCGGTTTGTCAAGATATGCTTGTAGATGAAAGTTAGCCTATAGAAAAGTGAAGAAGTAAAGTAAGAAAAGAATATCTAATGATAAGTTTTCGTAGCAAGCACTAAAATATAAGTTAGAATATCCAAAATGTTAGTAATAATATAATAATTACGAATCTGTATTCGGTTTGTCAAGATATGCTTGTAGATGAAAGTTAGCCTATAAAAAAGTGAAGAAGTAAAGTAAGAAAAGAATATAGAATTTCAGTTATAGGAGTATGCTTTGAGAAGTAATAAGTATTTAGAAAAGTGAAGAAGTAAAGTAAGAAAAGAATATCTAATGATAAGTTTTCGTGGCAAGGCCTAAAATATAAGTTAGAATATCCAAAATGTTAGTAATAATATAATAATTACGAATCTGTATTCGGTTTGTCAAGATATGCTTGTAGATGAAAGTTAGCCTATAAAAAAGTGAAGAAGTAAAGTAAGAAAAGAATATCTAATGATAAGTTTTCGTAGCAAGCACTAAAATATAAGTTAGAATATCCAAAATGTTAGTAATAATATAATAATTACGAATCTGTATTCGGTTTGTCAAGATATGCTTGTAGATGAAAGTTAGCCTATAGAAAAGTGAAGAAGTAAAGTAAGAAAAGAATATAGAATTTCAGTTATAAGGAGTATGCTTTGAGAAGTAATAAGTATTTAGAAAAGTGAAGAAGTAAAGTAAGAAAAGAATATCTAATGATAAGTTTTCGTGGCAAGGCCTAAAATATAAGTTAGAATATCCAAAATGTTAGTAATAATATAATAATTACGAATCTGTATTCGGTTTGTCAAGATATGCTTGTAGATGAAAGTTAGCCTATAAAAAAGTGAAGAAGTAAAGTAAGAAAAGAATATAGAATTTCAGTTTTAAGGAGTATGCTTTGAGAAGTAATAAGTATTTAGAAAAGTGAAGAAGTAAAGTAAGAAAAGAATATCTAATGATAAGTTTTCGTGGCAAGGCCTAAAATATAAGTTAGAATATCCAAAATGTTAGTAATAATATAATAATTACGAATCTGTATTCGGTTTGTCAAGATATGCTTGTAGATGAAAGTTAGCCTATAGAAAAGTGAAGAAGTAAAGTAAGAAAAGAATATCTAATGATAAGTTTTCGTAGCAAGCACTAAAATATAAGTTAGAATATCCAAAATGTTAGTAATAATATAATAATTACGAATCTGTATTCGGTTTGTCAAGATATGCTTGTAGATGAAAGTTAGCCTATAGAAAAGTGAAGAAGTAAAGTAAGAAAAGAATATCTAATGATAAGTTTTCGTAGCAAGCACTAAAATATAAGTTAGAATATCCAAAATGTTAGTAATAATATAATAATTACGAATCTGTATTCGGTTTGTCAAGATATGCTTGTAGATGAAAGTTAGCCTATAGAAAAGTGAAGAAGTAAAGTAAGAAAAGAATATAGAATTTCAGTTATAAGGAGTATGCTTTGAGAAGTAATAAGTATTTAGAAAAGTGAAGAAGTAAAGTAAGAAAAGAATATCTAATGATAAGTTTTCGTGGCAAGGCCTAAAATATAAGTTAGAATATCCAAAATGTTAGTAATAATATAATAATTACGAATCTGTATTCGGTTTGTCAAGATATGCTTGTAGATGAAAGTTAGCCTATAAAAAGTGAAGAAGTAAAGTAAGAAAAGAATATAGAATTTCAGTTTTAAGGAGTATGCTTTGAGAAGTAATAAGTATTTAGAAAAGTGAAGAAGTAAAGTAAGAAAAGAATATCTAATGATAAGTTTTCGTGGCAAGGCCTAAAATATAAGTTAGAATATCCAAAATGTTAGTAATAATATAATAATTACGAATCTGTATTCGGTTTGTCAAGATATGCTTGTAGATGAAAGTTAGCCTATAGAAAAGTGAAGAAGTAAAGTAAGAAAAGAATATCTAATGATAAGTTTCGTAGCAAGCACTAAAATATAAGTTAGAATATCCTGTTAGTAATAATATAATAATTACGAATCTGTATTCGGTTTGTCAAGATATGCTTGTAGATGAAAGTTAGCCTATAGAAAAGTGAAAGTAAGTAAGAAAAGAATATCTAATGATAAGTTTTCGTAGCAAGCACTAAAATATAAGTTAGAATATCCAAAATGTTAGTAATAATATAATAATTACGAATCTGTATTCGGTTTGTCAAGATATGCTTGTAGATGAAAGTTAGCCTATAAAAAAGTGAAGAAGTAAAGTAAGAAAAGAATATAGAATTTCAGTTATAAGGAGTATGCTTTGAGAAGTAATAAGTATTTAGAAAAGTGAAGAAGTAAAGTAAGAAAAGAATATCTAATGATAAGTTTTCGTGGCAAGGCCTAAAATATAAGTTAGAATATCCAAAATGTTAGTAATAATATAATATTACTAACATTTTGGATATTCTAACTTATATTTTAGGCCTTGCCACGAAAACTTATCATTAGATATTCTTTTCTTACTTTACTTCTTCACTTTTCTAAATACTTATTACTTCTCAAAGCATACTCCTTATAACTGAAATTCTATATTCTTTTCTTACTTTACTTCTTCACTTTTTTATAGGCTAACTTTCATCTACAAGCATATCTTGACAAAACCGAATACAGATTCGTAATTATTATATTATTACTAACATTTTGGATATTCTAACTTATATTTTAGTGCCTTGCCACGAAAACTTATCATTAGATATTCTTTTCTTACTTTACTTCTTCACTTTTCTATAGGCTACTTATTACTTCTCAAAGCATACTCCTTATAACTGAAATTCTATATTCTTTTCTTACTTTACTTCTTCACTTTTTTATAGGCTAACTTTCATCTACAAGCATATCTTGACAAACCGAATACAGATTCGTAATTATTATATTATTACTAACATTTTGGATATTCTAACTTATATTTTAGGCCTTGCCACGAAAACTTATCATTAGATATTCTTTTCTTACTTTACTTCTTCACTTTTCTAAATACTTATTACTTCTCAAAGCATACTCCTTATAACTGAAATTCTATATTCTTTTCTTACTTTACTTCTTCACTTTTCTATAGGCTAACTTTCATCTACAAGCATATCTTGACAAACCGAATACAGATTCGTAATTATTATATTATTACTAACATTTTGGATATTCTAACTTATATTTTAGGCCTTGCCACGAAAACTTATCATTAGATATTCTTTTCTTACTTTACTTCTTCACTTTTTTATAGGCTAACTTTCATCTACAAGGCATATCTACAAGCATGACAAACCGAATACAGATTCGTAATTATTATATTATTACTAACATTTTGGATATTCTAACTTATATTTTAGTGCTTGCTACGAAAACTTATCATTAGATATTCTTTTCTTACTTTACTTCTTCACTTTCAATAGGCTAACTTTCATCTACAAGCATATCTTGACAAACCGAATACAGATTCGTAATTATTATATTATTACTAACATTTTGGATATTCTAACTTATATTTTAGTGCTTGCTACGAAAACTTATCATTAGATATTCTTTTCTTACTTTACTTCTTCACTTTTTTATAGGCTAACTTTCATCTACAAGCATATCTTGACAAACCGAATACAGATTCGTAATTATTATATTATTACTAACATTTTGGATATTCTAACTTATATTTTAGGCCTTGCCACGAAAACTTATCATTAGATATTCTTTTCTTACTTTACTTCTTCACTTTTCTAAATACTTATTACTTCTCAAAGCATACTCCTTATAACTGAAATTCTATATTCTTTTCTTACTTTACTTCTTCACTTTTTTATAGGCTAACTTTCATCTACAAGCATATCTTGACAAACCGAATACAGATTCGTAATTATTATATTATTACTAACATTTTGGATATTCTAACTTATATTTTAGGCCTTGCCACGAAAACTTATCATTAGATATTCTTTTCTTACTTTACTTCTTCACTTTTCTAAATACTTATTACTTCTCAAAGCATACTCCTTATAACTGAAATTCTATATTCTTTTCTTACTTTACTTCTTCACTTTTCTATAGGCTAACTTTCATCTACAAGCATATCTTGACAAACCGAATACAGATTCGTAATTATTATATTATTACTAACATTTTGGATATTCTAACTTATATTTTAGTGCTTGCTACGAAAACTTATCATTAGATATTCTTTTCTTACTTTACTTTTTCACTTTTCTACTAACTTTCATCTACAAGCATATCTTGACAAACCGAATACAGATTCGTAATTATTATATTATTACTAACATTTTGGATATTCTAACTTATATTTTAGGCCTTGCCACGAAAACTTATCATTAGATATTCTTTTCTTACTTTACTTCTTCACTTTTCTAAATACTTATTACTTCTCAAAGCATACTCCTTATAACTGAAATTCTATATTCTTTTCTTACTTTACTTCTTCACTTTTCTATAGGCTAACTTTCATCTACAAGCATATCTTGACAAACCGAATACAGATTCGTAATTATTATATTATTACTAACATTTTGGATATTCTAACTTATATTTTAGTGCTTGCTACGAAAACTTATCATTAGATATTCTTTTCTTACTTTACTTTTTCACTTTTCTATAGGCTAACTTTCATCTACAAGCATATCTTGACAAACCGAATACAGATTCGTAATTATTATATTATTACTAACATTTTGGATATTCTAACTTATATTTTAGGCCTTGCCACGAAAACTTATCATTAGATATTCTTTTCTTACTTTACTTCTTCACTTTTCTAAATACTTATTACTTCTCAAAGCATACTCCTTATAACTGAAATTCTATATTCTTTTCTTACTTTACTTCTTCACTTTTTTATAGGCTAACTTTCATCTACAAGCATATCTTGACAAACCGAATACAGATTCGTAATTATTATATTATTACTAACATTTTGGATATTCTAACTTATATTTTAGTGCTTGCTACGAAAACTTATCATTAGATATTCTTTTCTTACTTTACTTTTTCACTTTTCATCTATAGGCTAACTTTCATCTACAAGCATATCTTGACAAACCGAATACAGATTCGTAATTATTATATTATTACTAACATTTTGGATATTCTAACTTATATTTTAGGCCTTGCCACGAAAACTTATCATTAGATATTCTTTTCTTACTTTACTTCTTCACTTTTCTAAATACTTATTACTTCTCAAAGCATACTCCTTATAACTGAAATTCTATATTCTTTTCTTACTTTACTTCTTCACTTTTCTATAGGCTAACTTTCATCTACAAGCATATCTTGACAAACCGAATACAGATTCGTAATTATTATATTATTACTAACATTTTGGATATTCTAACTTATATTTTAGTGCTTGCTACGAAAACTTATCATTAGATATTCTTTTCTTACTTTACTTTTTCACTTTTCTATAGGCTAACTTTCATCTACAAGCATATCTTGACAAACCGAATACAGATTCGTAATTATTATATTATTACTAACATTTTGGATATTCTAACTTATATTTTAGGCCTTGCCACGAAAACTTATCATTAGATATTCTTTTCTTACTTTACTTCTTCACTTTTCAAAATACTTATTGCTTCTCAAAGCATACTCCTTAAAACTGAAATTCTATATTCTTTTCTTACTTTACTTCTTCACTTTTTTATAGGCTAACTTTCATCTACAAGCATATCTTGACAAACCGAATACAGATTCGTAATTATTATATTATTACTAACATTTTGGATATTCTAACTTATATTTTAGGCCTTGCCACGAAAACTTATCATTAGATATTCTTTTCTTACTTTACTTCTTCACTTTTCTAAATACTTATTACTTCTCAAAGCATACTCCTTATAACTGAAATTCTATATTCTTTTCTTACTTTACTTCTTCACTTTTCTATAGGCTAACTTTCATCTACAAGCATATCTTGACAAACCGAATACAGATTCGTAATTATTATATTATTACTAACATTTTGGATATTCTAACTTATATTTTAGTGCTTGCTACGAAAACTTATCATTAGATATTCTTTTCTTACTTTACTTTTTCACTTTTCTATAGGCTAACTTTCATCTACAAGCATATCTTGACAAACCGAATACAGATTCGTAATTATTATATTATTACTAACATTTTGGATATTCTAACTTATATTTTAGGCCTTGCCACGAAAACTTATCATTAGATATTCTTTTCTTACTTTACTTCTTCACTTTTCTAAATACTTATTACTTCTCAAAGCATACTCCTTATAACTGAAATTCTATATTCTTTTTCTTACTTTACTTCTTCACTTTTCTATAGGCTAACTTTCATCTACAAGCATATCTTGACAAACCGAATACAGATTCGTAATTATTATATTATTACTAACATTTTGGATATTCTAACTTATATTTTAGTGCTTGCTACGAAAACTTATCATTAGATATTCTTTTCTTACTTTACTTTTTCACTTTTCTATAGGCTAACTTTCATCTACAAGCATATCTTGACAAACCGAATACAGATTCGTAATTATTATATTATTACTAACATTTTGGATATTCTAACTTATATTTTAGGCCTTGCCACGAAAACTTATCATTAGATATTCTTTTCTTACTTTACTTCTTCACTTTTCTAAATACTTATTACTTCTCAAAGCATACTCCTTATAACTGAAATTCTATATTCTTTTCTTACTTTACTTCTTCACTTTTCTATAGGCTAACTTTCATCTACAAGCATATCTTGACAAACCGAATACAGATTCGTAATTATTATATTATTACTAACATTTTGGATATTCTAACTTATATTTTAGTGCTTGCTACGAAAACTTATCATTAGATATTCTTTTCTTACTTTACTTTTTCACTTTTCTATAGGCTAACTTTCATCTACAAGCATATCTTGACAAACCGAATACAGATTCGTAATTATTATATTATTACTAACATTTTGGATATTCTAACTTATATTTTAGGCCTTGCCACGAAAACTTATCATTAGATATTCTTTTCTTACTTTACTTCTTCACTTTTCTAAATACTTATTACTTCTCAAAGCATACTCCTTATAACTGAAATTCTATATTCTTTTCTTACTTTACTTCTTCACTTTTCTATAGGCTAACTTTCATCTACAAGCATATCTTGACAAACCGAATACAGATTCGTAATTATTATATTATTACTAACATTTTGGATATTCTAACTTATATTTTAGTGCTTGCTACGAAAACTTATCATTAGATATTCTTTTCTTACTTTACTTTTCACTTTTCTATAGGCTAACTTTCATCTACAAGCATATCTTGACAAACCGAATACAGATTCGTAATTATTATATTATTACTAACATTTTGGATATTCTAACTTATATTTTAGGCCTTGCCACGAAAACTTATCATTAGATATTCTTTTCTTACTTTACTTCTTCACTTTTCTAAATACTTATTACTTCTCAAAGCATACTCCTTATAACTGAAATTCTATATTCTTTTCTTACTTTACTTCTTCACTTTTCTATAGGCTAACTTTCATCTACAAGCATATCTTGACAAACCGAATACAGATTCGTAATTATTATATTATTACTAACATTTTGGATATTCTAACTTATATTTTAGTGCTTGCTACGAAAACTTATCATTAGATATTCTTTTCTTACTTTACTTTTTCACTTTTCTATAGGCTAACTTTCATCTACAAGCATATCTTGACAAACCGAATACAGATTCGTAATTATTATATTATTACTAACATTTTGGATATTCTAACTTATATTTTAGGCCTTGCCACGAAAACTTATCATTAGATATTCTTTTCTTACTTTACTTCTTCACTTTTCTAAATACTTATTACTTCTCAAAGCATACTCCTTATAACTGAAATTCTATATTCTTTTCTTACTTTACTTCTTCACTTTTCTATAGGCTAACTTTCATCTACAAGCATATCTTGACAAACCGAATACAGATTCGTAATTATTATATTATTACTAACATTTTGGATATTCTAACTTATATTTTAGTGCTTGCTACGAAAACTTATCATTAGATATTCTTTTCTTACTTTACTTCTTCACTTTTTTATAGGCTAACTTTCATCTACAAGCATATCTTGACAAACCGAATACAGATTCGTAATTATTATATTATTACTAACATTTTGGATATTCTAACTTATATTTTAGGCCTTGCCACGAAAACTTATCATTAGATATTCTTTTCTTACTTTACTTCTTCACTTTTCTAAATACTTATTACTTCTCAAAGCATACTCCTTATAACTGAAATTCTATATTCTTTTCTTACTTTACTTCTTCACTTTTCTATAGGCTAACTTTCATCTACAAGCATATCTTGACAAACCGAATACAGATTCGTAATTATTATATTATTACTAACATTTTGGATATTCTAACTTATATTTTAGTGCTTGCTACGAAAACTTATCATTAGATATTCTTTTCTTACTTTACTTCTTCACTTTTCTATAGGCTAACTTTCATCTACAAGCATATCTTGACAAACCGAATACAGATTCGTAATTATTATATTATTACTAACATTTTGGATATTCTAACTTATATTTTAGGCCTTGCCACGAAAACTTATCATTAGATATTCTTTTCTTACTTTACTTCTTCACTTTTCAAAATACTTATTGCTTCTCAAAGCATACTCCTTAAAACTGAAATTCTATATTCTTTTCTTACTTTACTTCTTCACTTTTTTATAGGCTAACTTTCATCTACAAGCATATCTTGACAAACCGAATACAGATTCGTAATTATTATATTATTACTAACATTTTGGATATTCTAACTTATATTTTAGTGCTTGCTACGAAAACTTATCATTAGATATTCTTTTCTTACTTTACTTTTTCACTTTTCTATAGGCTAACTTTCATCTACAAGCATATCTTGACAAACCGAATACAGATTCGTAATTATTATATTATTACTAACATTTTGGATATTCTAACTTATATTTTAGGCCTTGCCACGAAAACTTATCATTAGATATTCTTTTCTTACTTTACTTCTTCACTTTTCTAAATACTTATTACTTCTCAAAGCATACTCCTTATAACTGAAATTCTATATTCTTTTCTTACTTTACTTCTTCACTTTTTTATAGGCTAACTTTCATCTACAAGCATATCTTGACAAACCGAATACAGATTCGTAATTATTATATTATTACTAACATTTTGGATATTCTAACTTATATTTTAGGCCTTGCCACGAAAACTTATCATTAGATATTCTTTTCTTACTTTACTTCTTCACTTTTCTAAATACTTATTACTTCTCAAAGCATACTCCTTATAACTGAAATTCTATATTCTTTTCTTACTTTACTTCTTCACTTTTCTATAGGCTAACTTTCATCTACAAGCATATCTTGACAAACCGAATACAGATTCGTAATTATTATATTATTACTAACATTTTGGATATTCTAACTTATATTTTAGTGCTTGCTACGAAAACTTATCATTAGATATTCTTTTCTTACTTTACTTTTTCACTTTTCTATAGGCTAACTTTCATCTACAAGCATATCTTGACAAACCGAATACAGATTCGTAATTATTATATTATTACTAACATTTTGGATATTCTAACTTATATTTTAGGCCTTGCCACGAAAACTTATCATTAGATATTCTTTTCTTACTTTACTTCTTCACTTTTCAAAATACTTATTGCTTCTCAAAGCATACTCCTTAAAACTGAAATTCTATATTCTTTTCTTACTTTACTTCTTCACTTTTTTATAGGCTAACTTTCATCTACAAGCATATCTTGACAAACCGAATACAGATTCGTAATTATTATATTATTACTAACATTTTGGATATTCTAACTTATATTTTAGGCCTTGCCACGAAAACTTATCATTAGATATTCTTTTCTTACTTTACTTTTTCACTTTTCTATAGGCTAACTTTCATCTACAAGCATATCTTGACAAACCGAATACAGATTCGTAATTATTATATTATTACTAACATTTTGGATATTCTAACTTATATTTTAGGCCTTGCCACGAAAACTTATCATTAGATATTCTTTTCTTACTTTACTTCTTCACTTTTCAAAATACTTATTGCTTCTCAAAGCATACTCCTTAAAACTGAAATTCTATATTCTTTTCTTACTTTACTTCTTCACTTTTTTATAGGCTAACTTTCATCTACAAGCATATCTTGACAAACCGAATACAGATTCGTAATTATTATATTATTACTAACATTTTGGATATTCTAACTTATATTTTAGGCCTTGCCACGAAAACTTATCATTAGATATTCTTTTCTTACTTTACTTCTTCACTTTTCAAAATACTTATTGCTTCTCAAAGCATACTCCTTAAAACTGAAATTCTATATTCTTTTCTTACTTTACTTCTTCACTTTTTTATAGGCTAACTTTCATCTACAAGCATATCTTGACAAACCGAATACAGATTCGTAATTATTATATTATTACTAACATTTTGGATATTCTAACTTATATTTTAGTGCTTGCTACGAAAACTTATCATTAGATATTCTTTTCTTACTTTACTTTTTCACTTTTCTATAGGCTAACTTTCATCTACAAGCATATCTTGACAAACCGAATACAGATTCGTAATTATTATATTATTACTAACATTTTGGATATTCTAACTTATATTTTAGGCCTTGCCACGAAAACTTATCATTAGATATTCTTTTCTTACTTTACTTCTTCACTTTTCTAAATACTTATTACTTCTCAAAGCATACTCCTTATAACTGAAATTCTATATTCTTTTCTTACTTTACTTCTTCACTTTTCTATAGGCTAACTTTCATCTACAAGCATATCTTGACAAACCGAATACAGATTCGTAATTATTATATTATTACTAACATTTTGGATATTCTAACTTATATTTTAGGCCTTGCCACGAAAACTTATCATTAGATATTCTTTTCTTACTTTACTTCTTCACTTTTCTAAATACTTATTACTTCTCAAAGCATACTCCTTATAACTGAAATTCTATATTCTTTTCTTACTTTACTTCTTCACTTTTCTATAGGCTAACTTTCATCTACAAGCATATCTTGACAAACCGAATACAGATTCGTAATTATTATATTATTACTAACATTTTGGATATTCTAACTTATATTTTAGGCCTTGCCACGAAAACTTATCATTAGATATTCTTTTCTTACTTTACTTCTTCACTTTTCTAAATACTTATTACTTCTCAAAGCATACTCCTTATAACTGAAATTCTATATTCTTTTCTTACTTTACTTCTTCACTTTTCTATAGGCTAACTTTCATCTACAAGCATATCTTGACAAACCGAATACAGATTCGTAATTATTATATTATTACTAACATTTTGGATATTCTAACTTATATTTTAGGCCTTGCCACGAAAACTTATCATTAGATATTCTTTTCTTACTTTACTTCTTCACTTTTCTAAATACTTATTACTTCTCAAAGCATACTCCTTATAACTGAAATTCTATATTCTTTTCTTACTTTACTTCTTCACTTTTCTATAGGCTAACTTTCATCTACAAGCATATCTTGACAAACCGAATACAGATTCGTAATTATTATATTATTACTAACATTTTGGATATTCTAACTTATATTTTAGTGCTTGCTACGAAAACTTATCATTAGATATTCTTTTCTTACTTTACTTTTTCACTTTTCTATAGGCTAACTTTCATCTACAAGCATATCTTGACAAACCGAATACAGATTCGTAATTATTATATTATTACTAACATTTTGGATATTCTAACTTATATTTTAGGCCTTGCCACGAAAACTTATCATTAGATATTCTTTTCTTACTTTACTTCTTCACTTTTCAAAATACTTATTGCTTCTCAAAGCATACTCCTTAAAACTGAAATTCTATATTCTTTTCTTACTTTACTTCTTCACTTTTCTATAGGCTAACTTTCATCTACAAGCATATCTTGACAAACCGAATACAGATTCGTAATTATTATATTATTACTAACATTTTGGATATTCTAACTTATATTTTAGGCCTTGCCACGAAAACTTATCATTAGATATTCTTTTCTTACTTTACTTCTTCACTTTTCTAAATACTTATTACTTCTCAAAGCATACTCCTTATAACTGAAATTCTATATTCTTTTCTTACTTTACTTCTTCACTTTTCTATAGGCTAACTTTCATCTACAAGCATATCTTGACAAACCGAATACAGATTCGTAATTATTATATTATTACTAACATTTTGGATATTCTAACTTATATTTTAGGCCTTGCCACGAAAACTTATCATTAGATATTCTTTTCTTACTTTACTTCTTCACTTTTCTAAATACTTATTACTTCTCAAAGCATACTCCTTATAACTGAAATTCTATATTCTTTTCTTACTTTACTTCTTCACTTTTCTATAGGCTAACTTTCATCTACAAGCATATCTTGACAAACCGAATACAGATTCGTAATTATTATATTATTACTAACATTTTGGATATTCTAACTTATATTTTAGGCCTTGCCACGAAAACTTATCATTAGATATTCTTTTCTTACTTTACTTCTTCACTTTTCTAAATACTTATTACTTCTCAAAGCATACTCCTTATAACTGAAATTCTATATTCTTTTCTTACTTTACTTCTTCACTTTTCTATAGGCTAACTTTCATCTACAAGCATATCTTGACAAACCGAATACAGATTCGTAATTATTATATTATTACTAACATTTTGGATATTCTAACTTATATTTTAGTGCTTGCTACGAAAACTTATCATTAGATATTCTTTTCTTACTTTACTTTTTCACTTTTCTATAGGCTAACTTTCATCTACAAGCATATCTTGACAAACCGAATACAGATTCGTAATTATTATATTATTACTAACATTTTGGATATTCTAACTTATATTTTAGGCCTTGCCACGAAAACTTATCATTAGATATTCTTTTCTTACTTTACTTCTTCACTTTTCAAAATACTTATTGCTTCTCAAAGCATACTCCTTAAAACTGAAATTCTATATTCTTTTCTTACTTTACTTCTTCACTTTTTTATAGGCTAACTTTCATCTACAAGCATATCTTGACAAACCGAATACAGATTCGTAATTATTATATTATTACTAACATTTTGGATATTCTAACTTATATTTTAGGCCTTGCCACGAAAACTTATCATTAGATATTCTTTTCTTACTTTACTTCTTCACTTTTCTAAATACTTATTACTTCTCAAAGCATACTCCTTATAACTGAAATTCTATATTCTTTTCTTACTTTACTTCTTCACTTTTCTATAGGCTAACTTTCATCTACAAGCATATCTTGACAAACCGAATACAGATTCGTAATTATTATATTATTACTAACATTTTGGATATTCTAACTTATATTTTAGGCCTTGCCACGAAAACTTATCATTAGATATTCTTTTCTTACTTTACTTCTTCACTTTTCTAAATACTTATTACTTCTCAAAGCATACTCCTTATAACTGAAATTCTATATTCTTTTCTTACTTTACTTCTTCACTTTTCTATAGGCTAACTTTCATCTACAAGCATATCTTGACAAACCGAATACAGATTCGTAATTATTATATTATTACTAACATTTTGGATATTCTAACTTATATTTTAGTGCTTGCTACGAAAACTTATCATTAGATATTCTTTTCTTACTTTACTTTTTCACTTTTCTATAGGCTAACTTTCATCTACAAGCATATCTTGACAAACCGAATACAGATTCGTAATTATTATATTATTACTAACATTTTGGATATTCTAACTTATATTTTAGGCCTTGCCACGAAAACTTATCATTAGATATTCTTTTCTTACTTTACTTCTTCACTTTTCAAAATACTTATTGCTTCTCAAAGCATACTCCTTAAAACTGAAATTCTATATTCTTTTCTTACTTTACTTCTTCACTTTTTTATAGGCTAACTTTCATCTACAAGCATATCTTGACAAACCGAATACAGATTCGTAATTATTATATTATTACTAACATTTTGGATATTCTAACTTATATTTTAGGCCTTGCCACGAAAACTTATCATTAGATATTCTTTTCTTACTTTACTTCTTCACTTTTCTAAATACTTATTACTTCTCAAAGCATACTCCTTATAACTGAAATTCTATATTCTTTTCTTACTTTACTTCTTCACTTTTCTATAGGCTAACTTTCATCTACAAGCATATCTTGACAAACCGAATACAGATTCGTAATTATTATATTATTACTAACATTTTGGATATTCTAACTTATATTTTAGGCCTTGCCACGAAAACTTATCATTAGATATTCTTTTCTTACTTTACTTCTTCACTTTTCTAAATACTTATTACTTCTCAAAGCATACTCCTTATAACTGAAATTCTATATTCTTTTCTTACTTTACTTCTTCACTTTTCTATAGGCTAACTTTCATCTACAAGCATATCTTGACAAACCGAATACAGATTCGTAATTATTATATTATTACTAACATTTTGGATATTCTAACTTATATTTTAGTGCTTGCTACGAAAACTTATCATTAGATATTCTTTTCTTACTTTACTTTTTCACTTTTCTATAGGCTAACTTTCATCTACAAGCATATCTTGACAAACCGAATACAGATTCGTAATTATTATATTATTACTAACATTTTGGATATTCTAACTTATATTTTAGGCCTTGCCACGAAAACTTATCATTAGATATTCTTTTCTTACTTTACTTCTTCACTTTTCAAAATACTTATTGCTTCTCAAAGCATACTCCTTAAAACTGAAATTCTATATTCTTTTCTTACTTTACTTCTTCACTTTTTTATAGGCTAACTTTCATCTACAAGCATATCTTGACAAACCGAATACAGATTCGTAATTATTATATTATTACTAACATTTTGGATATTCTAACTTATATTTTAGGCCTTGCCACGAAAACTTATCATTAGATATTCTTTTCTTACTTTACTTCTTCACTTTTCTAAATACTTATTACTTCTCAAAGCATACTCCTTATAACTGAAATTCTATATTCTTTTCTTACTTTACTTCTTCACTTTTCTATAGGCTAACTTTCATCTACAAGCATATCTTGACAAACCGAATACAGATTCGTAATTATTATATTATTACTAACATTTTGGATATTCTAACTTATATTTTAGGCCTTGCCACGAAAACTTATCATTAGATATTCTTTTCTTACTTTACTTCTTCACTTTTCTAAATACTTATTACTTCTCAAAGCATACTCCTTATAACTGAAATTCTATATTCTTTTCTTACTTTACTTCTTCACTTTTCTATAGGCTAACTTTCATCTACAAGCATATCTTGACAAACCGAATACAGATTCGTAATTATTATATTATTACTAACATTTTGGATATTCTAACTTATATTTTAGTGCTTGCTACGAAAACTTATCATTAGATATTCTTTTCTTACTTTACTTTTTCACTTTTCTATAGGCTAACTTTCATCTACAAGCATATCTTGACAAACCGAATACAGATTCGTAATTATTATATTATTACTAACATTTTGGATATTCTAACTTATATTTTAGGCCTTGCCACGAAAACTTATCATTAGATATTCTTTTCTTACTTTACTTCTTCACTTTTCAAAATACTTATTGCTTCTCAAAGCATACTCCTTAAAACTGAAATTCTATATTCTTTTCTTACTTTACTTCTTCACTTTTTTATAGGCTAACTTTCATCTACAAGCATATCTTGACAAACCGAATACAGATTCGTAATTATTATATTATTACTAACATTTTGGATATTCTAACTTATATTTTAGGCCTTGCCACGAAAACTTATCATTAGATATTCTTTTCTTACTTTACTTCTTCACTTTTCTAAATACTTATTACTTCTCAAAGCATACTCCTTATAACTGAAATTCTATATTCTTTTCTTACTTTACTTCTTCACTTTTCTATAGGCTAACTTTCATCTACAAGCATATCTTGACAAACCGAATACAGATTCGTAATTATTATATTATTACTAACATTTTGGATATTCTAACTTATATTTTAGGCCTTGCCACGAAAACTTATCATTAGATATTCTTTTCTTACTTTACTTCTTCACTTTTCTAAATACTTATTACTTCTCAAAGCATACTCCTTATAACTGAAATTCTATATTCTTTTCTTACTTTACTTCTTCACTTTTCTATAGGCTAACTTTCATCTACAAGCATATCTTGACAAACCGAATACAGATTCGTAATTATTATATTATTACTAACATTTTGGATATTCTAACTTATATTTTAGTGCTTGCTACGAAAACTTATCATTAGATATTCTTTTCTTACTTTACTTTTTCACTTTTCTATAGGCTAACTTTCATCTACAAGCATATCTTGACAAACCGAATACAGATTCGTAATTATTATATTATTACTAACATTTTGGATATTCTAACTTATATTTTAGGCCTTGCCACGAAAACTTATCATTAGATATTCTTTTCTTACTTTACTTCTTCACTTTTCTAAATACTTATTACTTCTCAAAGCATACTCCTTATAACTGAAATTCTATATTCTTTTCTTACTTTACTTCTTCACTTTTCTATAGGCTAACTTTCATCTACAAGCATATCTTGACAAACCGAATACAGATTCGTAATTATTATATTATTACTAACATTTTGGATATTCTAACTTATATTTTAGGCCTTGCCACGAAAACTTATCATTAGATATTCTTTTCTTACTTTACTTCTTCACTTTTCTAAATACTTATTACTTCTCAAAGCATACTCCTTATAACTGAAATTCTATATTCTTTTCTTACTTTACTTCTTCACTTTTCTATAGGCTAACTTTCATCTACAAGCATATCTTGACAAACCGAATACAGATTCGTAATTATTATATTATTACTAACATTTTGGATATTCTAACTTATATTTTAGTGCTTGCTACGAAAACTTATCATTAGATATTCTTTTCTTACTTTACTTTTTCACTTTTCTATAGGCTAACTTTCATCTACAAGCATATCTTGACAAACCGAATACAGATTCGTAATTATTATATTATTACTAACATTTTGGATATTCTAACTTATATTTTAGGCCTTGCCACGAAAACTTATCATTAGATATTCTTTTCTTACTTTACTTCTTCACTTTTCTATAGGCTAACTTTCATCTACAAGCATATCTTGACAAACCGAATACAGATTCGTAATTATTATATTATTACTAACATTTTGGATATTCTAACTTATATTTTAGTGCTTGCTACGAAAACTTATCATTAGATATTCTTTTCTTACTTTACTTTTTCACTTTTCTATAGGCTAACTTTCATCTACAAGCATATCTTGACAAACCGAATACAGATTCGTAATTATTATATTATTACTAACATTTTGGATATTCTAACTTATATTTTAGGCCTTGCCACGAAAACTTATCATTAGATATTCTTTTCTTACTTTACTTCTTCACTTTTCTAAATACTTATTACTTCTCAAAGCATACTCCTTATAACTGAAATTCTATATTCTTTTCTTACTTTACTTCTTCACTTTTCTATAGGCTAACTTTCATCTACAAGCATATCTTGACAAACCGAATACAGATTCGTAATTATTATATTATTACTAACATTTTGGATATTCTAACTTATATTTTAGGCCTTGCCACGAAAACTTATCATTAGATATTCTTTTCTTACTTTACTTCTTCACTTTTCTAAATACTTATTACTTCTCAAAGCATACTCCTTATAACTGAAATTCTATATTCTTTTCTTACTTTACTTCTTCACTTTTCTATAGGCTAACTTTCATCTACAAGCATATCTTGACAAACCGAATACAGATTCGTAATTATTATATTATTACTAACATTTTGGATATTCTAACTTATATTTTAGGCCTTGCTTATCATTAGCTACGAAAAATACTTATTACTTCTCAAAGCATACTCCTTATAACTGAAATTCTATATTCTTTTCTTACTTTACTTCTTCACTTTTCTATAGGCTAACTTTCATCTACAAGCATATCTTGACAAACCGAATACAGATTCGTAATTATTATATTATTACTAACATTTTGGATATTCTAACTTATATTTTAGGCCTTGCCACGAAAACTTATCATTAGATATTCTTTTCTTACTTTACTTCTTCACTTTTCTAAATACTTATTGCTTCTCAAAGCATACTCCTTATAACTGAAATTCTATATTCTTTTCTTACTTTACTTCTTCACTTTTCTATAGGCTAACTTTCATCTACAAGCATATCTTGACAAACCGAATACAGATTCGTAATTATTATATTATTACTAACATTTTGGATATTCTAACTTATATTTTAGTGCTTGCTACGAAAACTTATCATTAGATATTCTTTTCTTACTTTACTTTTTCACTTTTCTATAGGCTAACTTTCATCTACAAGCATATCTTGACAAACCGAATACAGATTCGTAATTATTATATTATTACTAACATTTTGGATATTCTAACTTATATTTTAGGCCTTGCCACGAAAACTTATCATTAGATATTCTTTTCTTACTTTACTTCTTCACTTTTCAAAATACTTATTGCTTCTCAAAGCATACTCCTTAAAACTGAAATTCTATATTCTTTTCTTACTTTACTTCTTCACTTTTTTATAGGCTAACTTTCATCTACAAGCATATCTTGACAAACCGAATACAGATTCGTAATTATTATATTATTACTAACATTTTGGATATTCTAACTTATATTTTAGGCCTTGCCACGAAAACTTATCATTAGATATTCTTTTCTTACTTTACTTCTTCACTTTTCTAAATACTTATTACTTCTCAAAGCATACTCCTTATAACTGAAATTCTATATTCTTTTCTTACTTTACTTCTTCACTTTTCTATAGGCTAACTTTCATCTACAAGCATATCTTGACAAACCGAATACAGATTCGTAATTATTATATTATTACTAACATTTTGGATATTCTAACTTATATTTTAGGCCTTGCCACGAAAACTTATCATTAGATATTCTTTTCTTACTTTACTTCTTCACTTTTCTAAATACTTATTACTTCTCAAAGCATACTCCTTATAACTGAAATTCTATATTCTTTTCTTACTTTACTTCTTCACTTTTCTATAGGCTAACTTTCATCTACAAGCATATCTTGACAAACCGAATACAGATTCGTAATTATTATATTATTACTAACATTTTGGATATTCTAACTTATATTTTAGTGCTTGCTACGAAAACTTATCATTAGATATTCTTTTCTTACTTTACTTTTTCACTTTTCTATAGGCTAACTTTCATCTACAAGCATATCTTGACAAACCGAATACAGATTCGTAATTATTATATTATTACTAACATTTTGGATATTCTAACTTATATTTTAGGCCTTGCCACGAAAACTTATCATTAGATATTCTTTTCTTACTTTACTTCTTCACTTTTCTAAATACTTATTACTTCTCAAAGCATACTCCTTATAACTGAAATTCTATATTCTTTTCTTACTTTACTTCTTCACTTTTCTATAGGCTAACTTTCATCTACAAGCATATCTTGACAAACCGAATACAGATTCGTAATTATTATATTATTACTAACATTTTGGATATTCTAACTTATATTTTAGTGCTTGCTACGAAAACTTATCATTAGATATTCTTTTCTTACTTTACTTTTTCACTTTTCTATAGGCTAACTTTCATCTACAAGCATATCTTGACAAACCGAATACAGATTCGTAATTATTATATTATTACTAACATTTTGGATATTCTAACTTATATTTTAGGCCTTGCCACGAAAACTTATCATTAGATATTCTTTTCTTACTTTACTTCTTCACTTTTCTAAATACTTATTACTTCTCAAAGCATACTCCTTATAACTGAAATTCTATATTCTTTTCTTACTTTACTTCTTCACTTTTCTATAGGCTAACTTTCATCTACAAGCATATCTTGACAAACCGAATACAGATTCGTAATTATTATATTATTACTAACATTTTGGATATTCTAACTTATATTTTAGTGCTTGCTACGAAAACTTATCATTAGATATTCTTTTCTTACTTTACTTTTTCACTTTTCTATAGGCTAACTTTCATCTACAAGCATATCTTGACAAACCGAATACAGATTCGTAATTATTATATTATTACTAACATTTTGGATATTCTAACTTATATTTTAGGCCTTGCCACGAAAACTTATCATTAGATATTCTTTTCTTACTTTACTTCTTCACTTTTCAAAATACTTATTGCTTCTCAAAGCATACTCCTTAAAACTGAAATTCTATATTCTTTTCTTACTTTACTTCTTCACTTTTTTATAGGCTAACTTTCATCTACAAGCATATCTTGACAAACCGAATACAGATTCGTAATTATTATATTATTACTAACATTTTGGATATTCTAACTTATATTTTAGGCCTTGCCACGAAAACTTATCATTAGATATTCTTTTCTTACTTTACTTCTTCACTTTTCTAAATACTTATTACTTCTCAAAGCATACTCCTTATAACTGAAATTCTATATTCTTTTCTTACTTTACTTCTTCACTTTTCTATAGGCTAACTTTCATCTACAAGCATATCTTGACAAACCGAATACAGATTCGTAATTATTATATTATTACTAACATTTTGGATATTCTAACTTATATTTTAGTGCTTGCTACGAAAACTTATCATTAGATATTCTTTTCTTACTTTACTTTTTCACTTTTCTATAGGCTAACTTTCATCTACAAGCATATCTTGACAAACCGAATACAGATTCGTAATTATTATATTATTACTAACATTTTGGATATTCTAACTTATATTTTAGGCCTTGCCACGAAAACTTATCATTAGATATTCTTTTCTTACTTTACTTCTTCACTTTTCAAAATACTTATTGCTTCTCAAAGCATACTCCTTAAAACTGAAATTCTATATTCTTTTCTTACTTTACTTCTTCACTTTTTTATAGGCTAACTTTCATCTACAAGCATATCTTGACAAACCGAATACAGATTCGTAATTATTATATTATTACTAACATTTTGGATATTCTAACTTATATTTTAGGCCTTGCCACGAAAACTTATCATTAGATATTCTTTTCTTACTTTACTTCTTCACTTTTCTAAATACTTATTACTTCTCAAAGCATACTCCTTATAACTGAAATTCTATATTCTTTTCTTACTTTACTTCTTCACTTTTTTATAGGCTAACTTTCATCTACAAGCATATCTTGACAAACCGAATACAGATTCGTAATTATTATATTATTACTAACATTTTGGATATTCTAACTTATATTTTAGTGCTTGCTACGAAAACTTATCATTAGATATTCTTTTCTTACTTTACTTTTTCACTTTTCTATAGGCTAACTTTCATCTACAAGCATATCTTGACAAACCGAATACAGATTCGTAATTATTATATTATTACTAACATTTTGGATATTCTAACTTATATTTTAGGCCTTGCCACGAAAACTTATCATTAGATATTCTTTTCTTACTTTACTTCTTCACTTTTCAAAATACTTATTGCTTCTCAAAGCATACTCCTTAAAACTGAAATTCTATATTCTTTTCTTACTTTACTTCTTCACTTTTTTATAGGCTAACTTTCATCTACAAGCATATCTTGACAAACCGAATACAGATTCGTAATTATTATATTATTACTAACATTTTGGATATTCTAACTTATATTTTAGGCCTTGCCACGAAAACTTATCATTAGATATTCTTTTCTTACTTTACTTCTTCACTTTTCTAAATACTTATTACTTCTCAAAGCATACTCCTTATAACTGAAATTCTATATTCTTTTCTTACTTTACTTCTTCACTTTTTTATAGGCTAACTTTCATCTACAAGCATATCTTGACAAACCGAATACAGATTCGTAATTATTATATTATTACTAACATTTTGGATATTTCTAACTTATATCTTAGGCCTTGCCACGAAAACTTATCATTAGATATTCTTTTCTTACTTTACTTCTTCACTTTTCTAAATACTTATTACTTCTCAAAGCATACTCCTTATAACTGAAATTCTATATTCTTTTCTTACTTTACTTCTTCACTTTTTTATAGGCTAACTTTCATCTACAAGCATATCTTGACAAACCGAATACAGATTCGTAATTATTATATTATTACTAACATTTTGGATATTCTAACTTATATCTTAGGCCTTGCCACGAAAACTTATCATTAGATATTCTTTTCTTACTTTACTTCTTCACTTTTCTAAATACTTATTACTTCTCAAAGCATACTCCTTATAACTGAAATTCTATATTCTTTTTCTTACTTTACTTCTTCACTTTTCTATAGGCTAACTTTCATCTACAAGCATATCTTGACAAACCGAATACAGATTCGTAATTATTATATTATTACTAACATTTTGGATATTCTAACTTATATTTTAGGCCTTGCCACGAAAACTTATCATTAGATATTCTTTTCTTACTTTACTTCTTCACTTTTCTAAATACTTATTACTTCTCAAAGCATACTCCTTATAACTGAAATTCTATATTCTTTTCTTACTTTACTTCTTCACTTTTCTATAGGCTAACTTTCATCTACAAGCATATCTTGACAAACCGAATACAGATTCGTAATTATTATATTATTACTAACATTTTGGATATTCTAACTTATATTTTAGTGCTTGCTACGAAAACTTATCATTAGATATTCTTTTCTTACTTTACTTTTTCACTTTTCTATAGGCTAACTTTCATCTACAAGCATATCTTGACAAACCGAATACAGATTCGTAATTATTATATTATTACTAACATTTTGGATATTCTAACTTATATTTTAGGCCTTGCCACGAAAACTTATCATTAGATATTCTTTTCTTACTTTACTTCTTCACTTTTCAAAATACTTATTGCTTCTCAAAGCATACTCCTTAAAACTGAAATTCTATATTCTTTTCTTACTTTACTTCTTCACTTTTTTATAGGCTAACTTTCATCTACAAGCATATCTTGACAAACCGAATACAGATTCGTAATTATTATATTATTACTAACATTTTGGATATTCTAACTTATATTTTAGGCCTTGCCACGAAAACTTATCATTAGATATTCTTTTCTTACTTTACTTCTTCACTTTTCTAAATACTTATTACTTCTCAAAGCATACTCCTTATAACTGAAATTCTATATTCTTTTCTTACTTTACTTCTTCACTTTTCTATAGGCTAACTTTCATCTACAAGCATATCTTGACAAACCGAATACAGATTCGTAATTATTATATTATTACTAACATTTTGGATATTCTAACTTATATTTTAGTGCTTGCTACGAAAACTTATCATTAGATATTCTTTTCTTACTTTACTTTTTCACTTTTCTATAGGCTAACTTTCATCTACAAGCATATCTTGACAAACCGAATACAGATTCGTAATTATTATATTATTACTAACATTTTGGATATTCTAACTTATATTTTAGGCCTTGCCACGAAAAACTTATCATTAGATATTCTTTTCTTACTTTACTTCTTCACTTTTCTATATACTTATTACTTCTCAAAGCATACTCCTTATAACTGTGCTTGCTACGAATTCTATATTCTTTTCTTACTTTACTTCTTCACTTTTTTATAGGCTAACTTTCATCTACAAGCATATCTTGACAAACCGAATACAGATTCGTAATTATTATATTATTACTAACATTTTGGATATTCTAACTTATATTTTAGTGCTTGCTACGAAAACTTATCATTAGATATTCTTTTCTTACTTTACTTCTTCACTTTTCTAAATACTTATTACTTCTCAAAGCATACTCCTTATAACTGAAATT
>CAMPDV010004207.1:0-37181 GCA_946699065.1 Loxodes magnus | reverse complement strand
ATGATTTGAGAAGTAATAAGTTGATAGAAAAGTGAAGAAGTAAAGTAAGAAAAGAAGATAGAATTTCAGTTTTAAGGAGTATGATTTGAGAAGTACTAAGTATTTTGAAAAGTGAAGAAGTAAAGTAAGAAAAGAAGATAGAATTTCAGTTTTAAGGAGTATGATTTGAGAAGTACTAAGTTGATAGAAAAGTGAAGAAGTAAAGTAAGAAAAGAAGATAGAATTTCAGTTTTAAGGAGTATGATTTGAGAAGTACTAAGTATTTTGAAAAGTGAAGAAGTAAAGTAAGAAAAGAAGATAGAATTTCAGTTTTAAGGAGTATGATTTGAGAAGTACTAAGTATTTTGAAAAGTGAAGAAGTAAAGTAAGAAAAGAAGATAGAATTTCAGTTTTAAGGAGTATGATTTGAGAAGTAATAAGTTGATAGAAAAGTGAAGAAGTAAAGTAAGAAAAGAAGATAGAATTTCAGTTTTAAGGAGTGTGCTTTGAGAAGTAATAATTATATTGAAAAGTGAAGAAGTAAAGTAAGAAAAGAAGATAGAATTTCAGTTTTAAAGAGTATGATTTAGATGTTATGAGTTGATAGAAAAGTGAAGAAGTAAAGTAAGAAAAGAAGATAGAATTTCAGTTTTAAGGAGTATGATTTGAGAAGTAATAAGTTGATAGAAAAGTGAAGAAGTAAAGTAAGAAAAGAAGATAGAATTTCAGTTTTAAGGAGTATGATTTAGATGTTATGAGTTGATAGAAAAGTGAAGAAGTAAAGTAAGAAAAGAAGATAGAATTTCAGTTTTAAGGAGTATGATTTGAGAAGTACTAAGTTGATAGAAAAGTGAAGAAGTAAAGTAAGAAAAGAAGATAGAATTTCAGTTTTAAGGAGTATGATTTGAGAAGTACTAAGTATTTTGAAAAGTGAAGAAGTAAAGTAAGAAAAGAAGATAGAATTTCAGTTTTAAAGAGTATGATTTAGATGTTATGAGTTGATAGAAAAGTGAAGAAGTAAAGTAAGAAAAGAAGATAGAATTTCAGTTTTAAGGAGTATGATTTGAGAAGTAATAAGTATATTGAAAAGTGAAGAAGTAAAGTAAGAAAAGAAGATAGAATTTCAGTTTTAAGGAGTATGATTTGAGAAGTAATAAGTTGATTGAAAAGTGAAGAAGTAAAGTAAGAAAAGAAGATAGAATTTCAGTTTTAAGGAGTGTGCTTTGAGAAGTAATAATTATATTGAAAAGTGAAGAAGTAAAGTAAGAAAAGAAGATAGAATTTCAGTTTTAAGGAGTATGATTTGAGAAGTAATAATTATATTGAAAAGTGAAGAAGTAAAGTAAGAAAAGAAGATAGAATTTCAGTTTTAAGGAGTATGCTTTGAGAAGTAATAAGTATTTTGAAAAGTGAAGAAGTAAAGTAAGAAAAGAAGATAGAATTTCAGTTTTAAGGAGTATGATTTGAGAAGTAATAAGTTGATAGAAAAGTGAAGAAGTAAAGTAAGAAAAGAAGATAGAATTTCAGTTTTAAGGAGTGTGCTTTGAGAAGTAATAATTATATTGAAAAGTGAAGAAGTAAAGTAAGAAAAGAAGATAGAATTTCAGTTTTAAAGAGTATGATTTAGATGTTATGAGTTGATAGAAAAGTGAAGAAGTAAAGTAAGAAAAGAAGATAGAATTTCAGTTTTAAGGAGTATGATTTGAGAAGTACTAAGTATTTTGAAAAGTGAAGAAGTAAAGTAAGAAAAGAAGATAGAATTTCAGTTTTAAGGAGTATGATTTAGATGTTATGAGTTGATAGAAAAGTGAAGAAGTAAAGTAAGAAAAGAAGATAGAATTTCAGTTTTAAGGAGTATGATTTGAGAAGTACTAAGTTGATAGAAAAGTGAAGAAGTAAAGTAAGAAAAGAAGATAGAATTTCAGTTTTAAGGAGTATGATTTGAGAAGTACTAAGTATTTTGAAAAGTGAAGAAGTAAAGTAAGAAAAGAAGATAGAATTTCAGTTTTAAGGAGTATGATTTGAGAAGTACTAAGTATTTTGAAAAGTGAAGAAGTAAAGTAAGAAAAGAAGATAGAATTTCAGTTTTAAGGAGTATGATTTGAGAAGTAATTAGTTGATAGAAAAGTGAAGAAGTAAAGTAAGAAAAGAAGATAGAATTTCAGTTTTAAGGAGTGTGCTTTGAGAAGTAATAATTATATTGAAAAGTGAAGAAGTAAAGTAAGAAAAGAAGATAGAATTTCAGTTTTAAAGAGTATGATTTAGATGTTATGAGTTGATAGAAAAGTGAAGAAGTAAAGTAAGAAAAGAAGATAGAATTTCAGTTTTAAGGAGTATGATTTGAGAAGTAATAAGTTGATAGAAAAGTGAAGAAGTAAAGTAAGAAAAGAAGATAGAATTTCAGTTTTAAGGAGTATGATTTGAGAAGTACTAAGTATTTTGAAAAGTGAAGAAGTAAAGTAAGAAAAGAAGATAGAATTTCAGTTTTAAGGAGTATGATTTGAGAAGTACTAAGTTGATAGAAAAGTGAAGAAGTAAAGTAAGAAAAGAAGATAGAATTTCAGTTTTAAGGAGTATGATTTGAGAAGTACTAAGTATTTTGAAAAGTGAAGAAGTAAAGTAAGAAAAGAAGATAGAATTTCAGTTTTAAGGAGTATGATTTGAGAAGTACTAAGTATTTTGAAAAGTGAAGAAGTAAAGTAAGAAAAGAAGATAGAATTTCAGTTTTAAGGAGTATGATTTGAGAAGTAATAAGTTGATAGAAAAGTGAAGAAGTAAAGTAAGAAAAGAAGATAGAATTTCAGTTTTAAGGAGTGTGCTTTGAGAAGTGATAATTATATTGAAAAGTGAAGAAGTAAAGTAAGAAAAGAAGATAGAATTTCAGTTTTAAAGAGTATGATTTAGATGTTATGAGTTGATAGAAAAGTGAAGAAGTAAAGTAAGAAAAGAAGATAGAATTTCAGTTTTAAGGAGTATGATTTGAGAAGTACTAAGTATTTTGAAAAGTGAAGAAGTAAAGTAAGAAAAGAAGATAGAATTTCAGTTTTAAGGAGTATGATTTAGATGTTATGAGTTGATAGAAAAGTGAAGAAGTAAAGTAAGAAAAGAAGATAGAATTTCAGTTTTAAGGAGTATGATTTGAGAAGTACTAAGTATTTTGAAAAGTGAAGAAGTAAAGTAAGAAAAGAAGATAGAATTTCAGTTTTAAGGAGTATGATTTGAGAAGTAATAAGTTGATAGAAAAGTGAAGAAGTAAAGTAAGAAAAGAAGATAGAATTTCAGTTTTAAGGAGTGTGCTTTGAGAAGTAATAATTATATTGAAAAGTGAAGAAGTAAAGTAAGAAAAGAAGATAGAATTTCAGTTTTAAGGAGTATGATTTAGATGTTATGAGTTGATAGAAAAGTGAAGAAGTAAAGTAAGAAAAGAAGATAGAATTTCAGTTTTAAGGAGTATGATTTGAGAAGTACTAAGTATTTTGAAAAGTGAAGAAGTAAAGTAAGAAAAGAAGATAGAATTTCAGTTTTAAGGAGTATGATTTAGATGTTATGAGTTGATAGAAAAGTGAAGAAGTAAAGTAAGAAAAGAAGATAGAATTTCAGTTTTAAGGAGTATGATTTGAGAAGTACTAAGTATTTTGAAAAGTGAAGAAGTAAAGTAAGAAAAGAAGATAGAATTTCAGTTTTAAGGAGTATGATTTAGATGTTATGAGTTGATAGAAAAGTGAAGAAGTAAAGTAAGAAAAGAAGATAGAATTTCAGTTTTAAGGAGTATGATTTGAGAAGTACTAAGTATTTTGAAAAGTGAAGAAGTAAAGTAAGAAAAGAAGATAGAATTTCAGTTTTAAGGAGTATGATTTGAGAAGTAATAAGTTGATAGAAAAGTGAAGAAGTAAAGTAAGAAAAGAAGATAGAATTTCAGTTTTAAAGAATATGATTTAGATGTTATGAGTTGATAGAAAAGTGAAGAAGTAAAGTAAGAAAAGAAGATAGAATTTCAGTTTTAAGGAGTATGATTTGAGAAGTAATAAGTTGATAGAAAAGTGAAGAAGTAAAGTAAGAAAAGAAGATAGAATTTCAGTTTTAAGGAGTATGATTTAGATGTTATGAGTTGATAGAAAAGTGAAGAAGTAAAGTAAGAAAAGAAGATAGAATTTCAGTTTTAAGGAGTATGATTTGAGAAGTACTAAGTTGATAGAAAAGTGAAGAAGTAAAGTAAGAAAAGAAGATAGAATTTCAGTTTTAAGGAGTATGATTTGAGAAGTACTAAGTATTTTGAAAAGTGAAGAAGTAAAGTAAGAAAAGAAGATAGAATTTCAGTTTTAAGGAGTATGATTTGAGAAGTAATAAGTTGATAGAAAAGTGAAGAAGTAAAGTAAGAAAAGAAGATAGAATTTCAGTTTTAAGGAGTGTGCTTTGAGAAGTAATAATTATATTGAAAAGTGAAGAAGTAAAGTAAGAAAAGAAGATAGAATTTCAGTTTTAAGGAGTATGATTTGAGAAGTACTAAGTATTTTGAAAAGTGAAGAAGTAAAGTAAGAAAAGAAGATAGAATTTCAGTTTTAAGGAGTATGATTTGAGAAGTACTAAGTTGATAGAAAAGTGAAGAAGTAAAGTAAGAAAAGAAGATAGAATTTCAGTTTTAAGGAGTATGATTTGAGAAGTACTAAGTATTTTGAAAAGTGAAGAAGTAAAGTAAGAAAAGAAGATAGAATTTCAGTTTTAAAGAATATGATTTAGATGTTATGAGTTGATAGAAAAGTGAAGAAGTAAAGTAAGAAAAGAAGATAGAATTTCAGTTTTAAGGAGTATGATTTAGATGTTATGAGTTGATAGAAAAGTGAAGAAGTAAAGTAAGAAAAGAAGATAGAATTTCAGTTTTAAGGAGTATGATTTGAGAAGTACTAAGTATTTTGAAAAGTGAAGAAGTAAAGTAAGAAAAGAAGATAGAATTTCAGTTTTAAGGAGTATGATTTAGATGTTATGAGTTGATAGAAAAGTGAAGAAGTAAAGTAAGAAAAGAAGATAGAATTTCAGTTTTAAGGAGTATGATTTGAGAAGTACTAAGTATTTTGAAAAGTGAAGAAGTAAAGTAAGAAAAGAAGATAGAATTTCAGTTTTAAGGAGTATGATTTAGATGTTATGAGTTGATAGAAAAGTGAAGAAGTAAAGTAAGAAAAGAAGATAGAATTTCAGTTTTAAGGAGTATGATTTGAGAAGTACTAAGTATTTTGAAAAGTGAAGAAGTAAAGTAAGAAAAGAAGATAGAATTTCAGTTTTAAGGAGTATGATTTAGATGTTATGAGTTGATAGAAAAGTGAAGAAGTAAAGTAAGAAAAGAAGATAGAATTTCAGTTTTAAGGAGTATGATTTGAGAAGTAATAAGTTGATAGAAAAGTGAAGAAGTAAAGTAAGAAAAGAAGATAGAATTTCAGTTTTAAGGAGTATGATTTGAGAAGAACTAAGTATTTTGAAAAGTGAAGAAGTAAAGTAAGAAAAGAAGATAGAATTTCAGTTTTAAGGAGTATGATTTGAGAAGTAATAATTATATTGAAAAGTGAAGAAGTAAAGTAAGAAAAGAAGATAGAATTTCAGTTTTAAGGAGTATGCTTTGAGAAGTAATAAGTATTTTGAAAAGTGAAGAAGTAAAGTAAGAAAAGAAGATAGAATTTCAGTTTTAAGGAGTATGATTTGAGAAGTAATAAGTTGATAGAAAAGTGAAGAAGTAAAGTAAGAAAAGAAGATAGAATTTCAGTTTTAAGGAGTGTGCTTTGAGAAGTACTAAGTATTTTGAAAAGTGAAGAAGTAAAGTAAGAAAAGAAGATAGAATTTCAGTTTTAAGGAGTATGATTTAGATGTTATGAGTTGATAGAAAAGTGAAGAAGTAAAGTAAGAAAAGAAGATAGAATTTCAGTTTTAAGGAGTATGATTTGAGAAGTACTAAGTTGATAGAAAAGTGAAGAAGTAAAGTAAGAAAAGAAGATAGAATTTCAGTTTTAAGGAGTATGATTTGAGAAGTACTAAGTATTTTGAAAAGTGAAGAAGTAAAGTAAGAAAAGAAGATAGAATTTCAGTTTTAAGGAGTATGATTTGAGAAGTAATAAGTTGATAGAAAAGTGAAGAAGTAAAGTAAGAAAAGAAGATAGAATTTCAGTTTTAAGGAGTGTGCTTTGAGAAGTAATAATTATATTGAAAAGTGAAGAAGTAAAGTAAGAAAAGAAGATAGAATTTCAGTTTTAAAGAGTATGATTTAGATGTTATGAGTTGATAGAAAAGTGAAGAAGTAAAGTAAGAAAAGAAGATAGAATTTCAGTTTTAAGGAGTATGATTTGAGAAGTACTAAGTATTTTGAAAAGTGAAGAAGTAAAGTAAGAAAAGAAGATAGAATTTCAGTTTTAAGGAGTATGATTTGAGAAGTACTAAGTATTTTGAAAAGTGAAGAAGTAAAGTAAGAAAAGAAGATAGAATTTCAGTTTTAAGGAGTATGATTTAGATGTTATGAGTTGATAGAAAAGTGAAGAAGTAAAGTAAGAAAAGAAGATAGAATTTCAGTTTTAAGGAGTATGATTTGAGAAGTACTAAGTTGATAGAAAAGTGAAGAAGTAAAGTAAGAAAAGAAGATAGAATTTCAGTTTTAATGAGTATGATTTGAGAAGTACTAAGTTGATAGAAAAGTGAAGAAGTAAAGTAAGAAAAGAAGATAGAATTTCAGTTTTAAGGAGTATGATTTGAGAAGTAATAAGTTGATTGAAAAGTGAAGAAGTAAAGTAAGAAAAGAAGATAGAATTTCAGTTTTAAGGAGTATGATTTGAGAAGTAATAAGTTGATAGAAAAGTGAAGAAGTAAAGTAAGAAAAGAAGATAGAATTTCAGTTTTAAGGAGTATGATTTGAGAAGTACTAAGTATTTTGAAAAGTGAAGAAGTAAAGTAAGAAAAGAAGATAGAATTTCAGTTTTAAGGAGTGTGCTTTGAGAAGTAATAATTATATTGAAAAGTGAAGAAGTAAAGTAAGAAAAGAAGATAGAATTTCAGTTTTAAGGAGTATGATTTGAGAAGTAATAAGTATTTTGAAAAGTGAAGAAGTAAAGCAAGAAAAGAAGATAGAATTTCAGTTTTAAGGAGTATGATTTAGATGTTATGAGTTGATAGAAAAGTGAAGAAGTAAAGTAAGAAAAGAAGATAGAATTTCAGTTTTAAGGAGTGTGCTTTGAGAAGTAATAATTATATTGAAAAGTGAAGAAGTAAAGTAAGAAAAGAAGATAGAATTTCAGTTTTAAGGAGTATGCTTTGAGAAGTAATAAGTATTTTGAAAAGTGAAGAAGTAAAGTAAGAAAAGAAGATAGAATTTCAGTTTTAAGGAGTATGATTTTAGATGTTATGAGTTGATAGAAAAGTGAAGAAGTAAAGTAAGAAAAGAAGATAGAATTTCAGTTTTAAGGAGTATGATTTGAGAAGTACTAAGTTGATAGAAAAGTTAAGAAGTAAAGTAAGAAAAGAAGATAGAATTTCAGTTTTAAGGAGTATGATTTGAGAAGTAATAAGTTGATAGAAAAGTGAAGAAGTAAAGTAAGAAAAGAAGATAGAATTTCAGTTTTTAAGGAGTATGATTTGAGAAGTAATAAGTTGATTGAAAAGTGAAGAAGTAAAGTAAGAAAAGAAGATAGAATTTCAGTTTTAAGGAGTGTGCTTTGAGAAGTAATAATTATATTGAAAAGTGAAGAAAGTAAAGTAAGAAAAGAAGATATAATTTAAGTTTTAAGGAGTGTGCTTTGAGAAGTAATAATTATATTGAAAAGTGAAGAAAGTAAAGTAAGAAAAGAAGATAGAATTTCAGTTTTAAGGAGTATGATTTGAGAAGTAATAAGTTGATTGAAAAGTGAAGAAGTAAAGTAAGAAAAGAAGATAGAATTTCAGTTTTAAGGAGTATGATTTGGATGTTATGAGTTGATTGAAAAGTGAAGAAGTAAAGTAAGAAAAGAAGATAGAATTTCAGTTTTAAGGAGTATGATTTGAGAAGTAATAAGTTGATAGAAAAGTGAAGAAGTAAAGTAAGAAAAGAAGATAGAATTTCAGTTTTAAGGAGTGTGCTTTGAGAAGTAATAATTATATTGAAAAGTGAAGAAGTAAAGTAAGAAAAGAAGATATAATTTAAGTTTTAAGGAGTGTGCTTTGAGAAGTAATAATTATATTGAAAAGTGAAGAAGTAAAGTAAGAAAAGAAGATAGAATTTCAGTTTTAAGGAGTATGATTTGAGAAGTAATAAGTTGATTGAAAAGTGAAGAAGTAAAGTAAGAAAAGAAGATAGAATTTCAGTTTTAAGGAGTATGATTTGAGAAGTAATAAGTTGATTGAAAAGTGAAGAAGTAAAGTAAGAAAAGAAGATAGAATTTCAGTTTTAAGGAGTATGATTTAGATGTTATGAGTTGATAGAAAAGTGAAGAAGTAAAGTAAGAAAAAGAAGATAGAATTTCAGTTTTAAGGAGTATGATTTAGATGTTATGAGTTGATTGAAAAGTGAAGAAGTAAAGTAAGAAAAGAAGATAGAATTTCAGTTTTAAGGAGTATGATTTGAGAAGTAATAAGTATTTTGAAAAGTGAAGAAGTAAAGTAAGAAAAGAAGATAGAATTTCAGTTTTAAGGAGTATGATTTAGATGTTATGAGTTGATAGAAAAGTGAAGAAGTAAAGTAAGAAAAGAAGATAGAATTTCAGTTTTAAGGAGTATGATTTGAGAAGTACTAAGTTGATAGAAAAGTGAAGAAGTAAAGTAAGAAAAGAAGATATAATTTCAGTTTTAAGGAGTATGATTTGAGAAGTAATAAGTTGATTGAAAAAGTGAAGAAGTAAAGTAAGAAAAGAAGATAGAATTTCAGTTTTAAGGAGTGTGCTTTGAGAAGTAATAATTATATTGAAAAGTGAAGAAGTAAAGTAAGAAAAGAAGATAGAATTTCAGTTTTAAGGAGTATGATTTAGATGTTATGAGTTGATAGAAAAGTGAAGAAGTAAAGTAAGAAAAGAAGATAGAATTTCAGTTTTAAGGAGTATGATTTGAGAAGTAATAAGTTGATTGAAAAGTGAAGAAGTAAAGTAAGAAAAGAAGATAGAATTTTAGTTTTAAGGAGTGGTGCTTTGAGAAGTAATAATTATATTGAAAAGTGAAGAAGTAAAGTAAGAAAAGAAGATAGAATTTCAGTTTTAAGGAGTATGATTTGAGAAGTAATAAGTATTTTTGAAAAGTGAAGAAGTAAAGTAAGAAAAGAAGATAGAATTTCAGTTTTAATGAGTATGATTTGAGAAGTACTAAGTTGATAGAAAAGTGAAGAAGTAAAGTAAGAAAAGAAGATAGAATTTCAGTTTTAAGGAGTATGATTTGAGAAGTAATAAGTTGATTGAAAAGTGAAGAAGTAAAGTAAGAAAAGAAGATAGAATTTCAGTTTTAAGGAGTATGATTTAGATGTTATGAGTTGATAGAAAAGTGAAGAAGTAAAGTAAGAAAAGAAGATAGAATTTCAGTTTTAAGGAGTGTGCTTTGAGAAGTAATAATTATATTGAAAAGTGAAGAAGTAAAGTAAGAAAAGAAGATAGAATTTCAGTTTTAAGGAGTATGCTTTGAGAAGTAATAAGTTATTTTGAAAAGTGAAGAAGTAAAGTAAGAAAAGAAGATAGAATTTCAGTTTTAAGGAGTATGATTTAGATGTTATGAGTTGATAGAAAAGTGAAGAAGTAAAGTAAGAAAAGAAGATAGAATTTCAGTTTTAAGGAGTATGATTTTGAGAAGTACTAAGTTGATAGAAAAGTTAAGAAGTAAAGTAAGAAAAGAAGATAGAATTTCAGTTTTAAGGAGTATGATTTGAGAAGTAATAAGTTGATAGAAAAGTGAAGAAGTAAAGTAAGAAAAGAAGATAGAATTTTCAGTTTTAAGGAGTATGATTTGAGAAGTAATAAGTTGATTGAAAAGTGAAGAAGTAAAGTAAGAAAAGAAGATAGAATTTCAGTTTTAAGGAGTGTGCTTTGAGAAGTAATAATTATATTGAAAAGTGAAGAAGTAAAGTAAGAAAAGAAGATATAATTTAAGTTTTAAGGAGTATGATTTGAGAAGTAATAAGTTGATAGAAAAGTGAAGAAGTAAAGTAAGAAAAGAAGATAGAATTTCAGTTTTAAGGAGTATGATTTGAGAAGTAATAAGGTTGATTGAAAAGTGAAGAAGTAAAGCAAGAAAAGAAGATAGAATTTCAGTTTTAAGGGAGTATGATTTAGATGTTATGAGTTGATAGAAAAGTGAAGAAGTAAAGTAAGAAAAGAAGATAGAATTTCAGTTTTTAAGGAGTATGATTTGAGAAGTACTAAGTTGATAGAAAAGTTAAGAAGTAAAGTAAGAAAAGAAGATAGAATTTCAGTTTTAAGGAGTATGATTTGAGAAGTAATAAGTTGATAGAAAAGTGAAGAAGTAAAGTAAGAAAAGAAGATAGAATTTCAGTTTTAAGGAGTATGATTTGAGAAGTAATAAGTTGATTGAAAAGTGAAGAAGTAAAGTAAGAAAAGAAGATAGAATTTCAGTTTTAAGGAGTGTGCTTTGAGAAGTAATAATTATATTGAAAAGTGAAGAAGTAAAGTAAGAAAAGAAGATATAATTTAAGTTTTAAGGAGTGTGCTTTGAGAAGTAATAATTATATTGAAAAGTGAAGAAGTAAAGTAAGAAAAGAAGATAGAATTTCAGTTTTAAGGAGTATGATTTGAGAGTAATAAGTTGATTGAAAAGTGAAGAAGTAAAGTAAGAAAAGAAGATAGAATTTCAGTTTTAAGGAGGTATGATTTGGATGTTATGAGTTGATTGAAAAGTGAAGAAAGTAAAGTAAGAAAAGAAGATAGAATTTCAGTTTTAAGGAGTATGATTTGAGAAGTAATAAGTTGATAGAAAAGTGAAGAAGTAAAGTAAGAAAAGAAGATATAATTTCAGTTTTAAGGAGTGTGCTTTGAGAAGTAATAATTATATTGAAAAGTGAAGAAGTAAAGTAAGAAAAGAAGATAGAATTTCAGTTTTAAAGATGTTTGAAGAAGTAAAAAGTAAGAAAAGAAGAAAAGAAGATAGAATTTCAGTTTTAAGGAGTATGATTTAGATGTTATGAGTTGATAGAAAAGTGAAGAAGTAAAGTAAGAAAAGAAGATAGAATTTCAGTTTTAAGGAGTATGCTTTGAGAAGTAATAAGTATTTTAGAAAAGTGAAGAAGTAAAGTAAGAAAAGAAGATAGAATTTCAGTTTTAAGGAGTGTGCTTTGAGAAGTAATAATTATATTGAAAAGTGAAGAAGTAAAGTAAGAAAAGAAGATAGAATTTCAGTTTTAAGGAGTATGATTTGAGAAGTAATAAGTTGATAGAAAAGTGAAGAAGTAAAGTAAGAAAAGAAGATAGAATTTCAGTTTTAAGGAGTATGATTTGAGAAGTACTAAGTTGATAGAAAAGTGAAGAAGTAAAGTAAGAAAAGAAGATAGAATTTCAGTTTTAAGGAGTATGATTTGAGAAGTAATAAGTTGATTGAAAAGTGAAGAAGTAAAGTAAGAAAAGAAGATAGAATTTCAGTTTTAAGGAGTGTGCTTTGAGAAGTAATAATTATATTGAAAAGTGAAGAAGTAAAGTAAGAAAAGAAGATATAATTTAAGTTTTAAGGAGTGTGCTTTGAGAAGTAATAATTATATTGAAAAGTGAAGAAGTAAAGTAAGAAAAGAAGATAGAATTTCAGTTTTAAGGAGTATGATTTGAGAAGTAATAAGTTGATTGAAAGTGAAGAAGTAAAGTAAGAAAAGAAGATAGAATTTCAGTTTTAAGGAGTATGATTTGGATGTTATGAGTTGATTGAAAAGTGAAGAAGTAAAGTAAGAAAAGAAGATATAATTTAAGTTTTAAGGAGTGTGCTTTGAGAAGTAATAATTATATTGAAAAGTGAAGAAGTAAAGTAAGAAAAGAAGATAGAATTTCAGTTTTAAGGAGTATGATTTGAGAAGTAATAAGTTGATTGAAAAGTGAAGAAGTAAAGTAAGAAAAGAAGATAGAATTTCAGTTTTAAGGAGTATGATTTGGATGTTATGAGTTGATAGAAAAGTGAAGAAGTAAAGTAAGAAAAGAAGATAGAATTTCAGTTTTAAGGAGTATGATTTAGATGTTATGAGTTGATTGAAAAGTGAAGAAGTAAAGTAAGAAAAGAAGATAGAATTTCAGTTTTAAGGAGTATGCTTTGAGAAGTAATAAGTATTTTGAAAAGTGAAGAAGTAAAGTAAGAAAAGAAGATAGAATTTCAGTTTTAAGGAGTATGATTTGAGAAGTAATAAGTATTTTGAAAAGTGAAGAAGTAAAGTAAGAAAAGAAGATAGAATTTCAGTTTTAAGGAGTATGATTTGAGAAGTAATAAGTTGATAGAAAAGTGAAGAAGTAAAGTAAGAAAAGAAGATAGAATTTCAGTTTTAAGGAGTATGATTTGAGAAGTACTAAGTTGATAGAAAAGTGAAGAAGTAAAGTAAGAAAAGAAGATAGAATTTCAGTTTTAAGGAGTATGATTTGAGAAGTAATAAGTATTTTGAAAAGTGAAGAAGTAAAGCAAGAAAAGAAGATAGAATTTCAGTTTTAAGGAGTGTGCTTTGAGAAGTAATAATTATATTGAAAAGTGAAGAAGTAAAGTAAGAAAAGAAGATAGAATTTCAGTTTTAAGGAGTATGATTTAGATGTTATGAGTTGATAGAAAAGTGAAGAAGTAAAGTAAGAAAAGAAGATAGAATTTCAGTTTTAAGGAGTATGATTTGAGAAGTAATAAGTTGATTGAAAAGTGAAGAAGTAAAGTAAGAAAAGAAGATAGAATTTCAGTTTTAAGGAGTGTGCTTTGAGAAGTAATAATTATATTGAAAAGTGAAGAAGTAAAGTAAGAAAAGAAGATAGAATTTCAGTTTTAAGGAGTATGATTTGAGAAGTAATAAGTATTTTGAAAAGTGAAGAAGTAAAGTAAGAAAAGAAGATAGAATTTCAGTTTTAATGAGTATGATTTGAGAAGTACTAAGTTGATAGAAAAGTGAAGAAGTAAAGTAAGAAAAGAAGATAGAATTTCAGTTTTAAGGAGTATGATTTGAGAAGTACTAAGTTGATAGAAAAGTGAAGAAGTAAAGTAAGAAAAGAAGATAGAATTTCAGTTTTAAGGAGTGTGCTTTGAGAAGTAATAATTATATTGAAAAGTGAAGAAGTAAAGTAAGAAAAGAAGATATAATTTAAGTTTTAAGGAGTGTGCTTTGAGAAGTAATAAGTATTTTGAAAAGTGAAGAAGTAAAGTAAGAAAAGAAGATAGAATTTCAGTTTTAAAGAGTATGATTTAGATGTTATGAGTTGATAGAAAAGTGAAGAAGTAAAGTAAGAAAAGAAGATAGAATTTCAGTTTTAAGGAGTATGCTTGAGAAGTAATAAGTATTTTGAAAAGTGAAGAAGTAAAGTAAGAAAAGAAGATTAGAATTTCAGTTTTAAGGAGTATGATTTGAGAAGTACTAAGTTGATAGAAAAGTGAAGAAGTAAAGTAAGAAAAGAAGATAGAATTTCAGTTTTAATGAGTATGATTTGAGAAGTACTAAGTTGATAGAAAAGTGAAGAAGTAAAGTAAGAAAAGAAGATAGAATTTCAGTTTTAAGGAGTATGATTTAGATGTTATGAGTTGATAGAAAAGTGAAGAAGTAAAGCAAGAAAAGAAGATAGAATTTCAGTTTTAAGGAGTATGATTTAGATGTTATGAGTTGATAGAAAAGTGAAGAAGTAAGTAAGAAAAGAAGATAGAATTTCAGTTTTAAGGAGTGTGCTTTGAGAAGTACTAAGTATTTTGAAAAGTGAAGAAGTAAAGTAAGAAAAGAAGATAGAATTTCAGTTTTAAAGAGTATGATTTAGATGTTATGAGTTGATAGAAAAGTGAAGAAGTAAAGTAAGAAAAGAAGATAGAATTTCAGTTTTAAGGAGTATGATTTGAGAAGTACTAAGTTGATAGAAAAGTGAAGAAGTAAAGTAAGAAAAGAAGATAGAATTTCAGTTTTAAGGAGTATGATTTGAGAAGTACTAAGTATTTTAGAAAAGTGAAGAAGTAAAGTAAGAAAAGAAGATAGAATTTCAGTTTTAAGGAGTATGATTTAGATGTTATAAGTTGATTGAAAAGTGAAGAAGTAAAGTAAGAAAAGAAGATAGAATTTCAGTTTTAAGGAGTATGATTTGAGAAGTAATAAGTTGATTGAAAAGTGAAGAAGTAAAGTAAGAAAACAAGATAGAATTTCAGTTTTAAGGAGTATGATTTGAGAAGTACTAAGTATTTTGAAAAGTGAAGAAGTAAAGTAAGAAAAGAAGATAGAATTTCAGTTTTAAGGAGTATGATTTGAGAAGTACTAAGTATTTTGAAAAGTGAAGAAAAGTTAAAGTAAGAAAAGAAGATAGAATTTCAGTTTTAAGGAGTGTGCTTTGAGAAGTAATAATTATATTGAAAAGTGAAGAAGTAAAGTAAGAAAAGAAGATAGAATTTCAGTTTTAAGGAGTATGATTTGAGAAGTAATAAGTATTTTGAAAAGTGAAGAAGTAAAGTAAGAAAAGAAGATAGAATTTCAGTTTTAAGGAGTATGATTTGAGAAGTAATAAGTATTTTGAAAAGTGAAGAAGTAAAGTAAGAAAAGAAGATAGAATTTCAGTTTTAAGGAGTATGATTTGAGAAGTAATAAGTATTTTGAAAAGTGAAGAAGTAAAGTAAGAAAAGAAGATAGAATTTCAGTTTTAAGGAGTATGATTTGAGAAGTAATAAGTATATTGAAAAGTGAAGAAGTAAAGTAAGAAAAGAAGATAGAATTTCAGTTTTAAGGAGTGTGCTTTGAGAAGTAATAATTATATTGAAAAGTGAAGAAGTAAAGTAAGAAAAGAAGATAGAATTTCAGTTTTAAGGAGTATGATTTGAGAAGTACTAAGTTGATAGAAAAGTGAAGAAGTAAAGTAAGAAAAGAAGATAGAATTTCAGTTTTAAGGAGTATGATTTGAGAAGTAATAAGTATTTTGAAAAGTGAAGAAGTAAAGTAAGAAAAGAAGATAGAATTTCAGTTTTAAGGAGTATGATTTGAGAAGTACTAAGTATTTTGAAAAGTGAAGAAGTAAAGTAAGAAAAGAAGATAGAATTTCAGTTTTAAGGAGTGTGCTTTGAGAAGTAATAATTATATTGAAAAGTGAAGAAGTAAAGTAAGAAAAGAAGATAGAATTTCAGTTTTAAGGAGTATGATTTGAGAAGTACTAAGTATTTTGAAAAGTGAAGAAGTAAAGTAAGAAAAGAAGATAGAATTTCAGTTTTAAGGAGTATGATTTGAGAAGTAATAAGTTGATAGAAAAGTGAAGAAGTAAAGTAAGAAAAGAAGATAGAATTTCAGTTTTAAGGAGTATGATTTGAGAAGTAATAAGTTGATAGAAAAGTGAAGAAGTAAAGTAAGAAAAG
The DNA here is from genome assembly GCA_946699065.1 of Loxodes magnus. NCBI lineage: Eukaryota > Ciliophora > Karyorelictea > Loxodida > Loxodidae > Loxodes > Loxodes magnus. The sequence continues at coordinate 21,731 of CAMPDV010004207.1, read as the reverse complement.
AAGATAGAATTTCAGTTTTAAGGAGTGTGCTTTGAGAAGTAATAATTATATTGAAAAGTGAAGAAGTAAAGTAAGAAAAGAAGATAGAATTTCAGTTTTAAGGAGTATGATTTGAGAAGTAATAAGTTGATTGAAAAGTGAAGAAGTAAAGTAAGAAAAGAAGATAGAATTTCAGTTTTAAGGAGTATGATTTGAGAAGTAATAAGTATTTTGAAAAGTGAAGAAGTAAAGTAAGAAAAGAAGATAGAATTTCAGTTTTAAGGAGTATGATTTGAGAAGTAATAAGTTGATAGAAAAGTGAAGAAGTAAAGTAAGAAAAGAAGATAGAATTTCAGTTTTAAGGAGTGTGCTTTGAGAAGTAATAATTATATTGAAAAGTGAAGAAGTAAAGTAAGAAAAGAAGATAGAATTTCAGTTTTAAGGAGTATGATTTGAGAAGTAATAAGTTGATTGAAAAGTGAAGAAGTAAAGTAAGAAAAGAAGATAGAATTTCAGTTTTAAGGAGTATGATTTGAGAAGTAATAAGTATTTTGAAAAGTGAAGAAGTAAAGTAAGAAAAGAAGATAGAATTTCAGTTTTAAGGAGTATGATTTGAGAAGTACTAAGTATTTTGAAAAGTGAAGAAGTAAAGTAAGAAAAGAAGATAGAATTTCAGTTTTAAGGAGTGTGCTTTGAGAAGTAATAATTATATTGAAAAGTGAAGAAGTAAAGTAAGAAAAGAAGATAGAATTTCAGTTTTAAGGAGTATGATTTGAGAAGTAATAAGTTGAGAGAAAAGTGAAGAAGTAAAGTAAGAAAAGAAGATAGAATTTCAGTTTTAAGGAGTATGATTTAGATGTTATGAGTTGATAGAAAAGTGAAGAAGTAAAGTAAGAAAAGAAGATAGAATTTCAGTTTTAAGGAGTGTGCTTTGAGAAGTAATAATTATATTGAAAAGTGAAGAAGTAAAGTAAGAAAAGAAGATAGAATTTCAGTTTTAAGGAGTATGATTTGAGAAGTACTAAGTATTTTGAAAAGTGAAGAAGTAAAGTAAGAAAAGAAGATAGAATTTCAGTTTTAAGGAGTATGATTTAGATGTTATGAGTTGATAGAAAAGTGAAGAAGTAAAGTAAGAAAAGAAGATAGAATTTCAGTTTTAAGGAGTGTGCTTTGAGAAGTAATAATTATATTGAAAAGTGAAGAAGTAAAGTAAGAAAAGAAGATAGAATTTCAGTTTTAAGGAGTATGATTTGAGAAGTAATAAGTTGAGAGAAAAGTGAAGAAGTAAAGTAAGAAAAGAAGATAGAATTTCAGTTTTAAGGAGTATGCTTTGAGAAGTAATAAGTTGATAGAAAAGTGAAGAAGTAAAGTAAGAAAAGAAGATAGAATTTCAGTTTTAAGGAGTGTGCTTTGAGAAGTAATAAGTTGATAGAAAAGTGAAGAAGTAAAGTAAGAAAAGAAGATAGAATTTCAGTTTTAAGGAGTATGATTTAGATGTTATGAGTTGATAGAAAAGTGAAGAAGTAAAGTAAGAAAAGAAGATAGAATTTCAGTTTTAAGGAGTATGATTTGAGAAGTAATAAGTTGATTGAAAAGTGAAGAAGTAAAGTAAGAAAAGAAGATAGAATTTCAGTTTTAAGGAGTATGCTTTGAGAAGTAATAAGTTGATAGAAAAGTGAAGAAGTAAAGTAAGAAAAGAAGATAGAATTTCAGTTTTAAGGAGTGTGCTTTGAGAAGTAATAAGTTGATAGAAAAGTGAAGAAGTAAAGTAAGAAAAGAAGATAGAATTTCAGTTTTAAGGAGTATGATTTAGATGTTATGAGTTGATAGAAAAGTGAAGAAGTAAAGTAAGAAAAGAAGATAGAATTTCAGTTTTAAGGAGTATGATTTGAGAAGTAATAAGTTGAGAGAAAAGTGAAGAAGTAAAGTAAGAAAAGAAGATAGAATTTCAGTTTTAAGGAGTATGCTTTGAGAAGTAATAAGTTGATAGAAAAGTGAAGAAGTAAAGTAAGAAAAGAAGATAGAATTTCAGTTTTAAGGAGTGTGCTTTGAGAAGTAATAAGTTGATAGAAAAGTGAAGAAGTAAAGTAAGAAAAGAAGATAGAATTTCAGTTTTAAGGAGTATGATTTAGATGTTATGAGTTGATAGAAAAGTGAAGAAGTAAAGTAAGAAAAGAAGATAGAATTTCAGTTTTAAGGAGTATGATTTGAGAAGTAATAAGTTGATTGAAAAGTGAAGAAGTAAAGTAAGAAAAGAAGATAGAATTTCAGTTTTAAGGAGTATGATTTGAGAAGTACTAAGTATTTTGAAAAGTGAAGAAGTAAAGTAAGAAAAGAAGATAGAATTTCAGTTTTAAGGAGTATGATTTAGATGTTATGAGTTGATAGAAAAGTGAAGAAGTAAAGTAAGAAAAGAAGATAGAATTTCAGTTTTAAGGAGTATGATTTAGATGTTATGAGTTGATAGAAAAGTGAAGAAGTAAAGTAAGAAAAGAAGATAGAATTTCAGTTTTAAGGAGTGTGCTTTGAGAAGTAATAATTATATTGAAAAGTGAAGAAGTAAAGTAAGAAAAGAAGATAGAATTTCAGTTTTAAGGAGTATGATTTGAGAAGTAATAAGTTGAGAGAAAAGTGAAGAAGTAAAGTAAGAAAAGAAGATAGAATTTCAGTTTTAAGGAGTATGCTTTGAGAAGTAATAAGTTGATAGAAAAGTGAAGAAGTAAAGTAAGAAAAGAAGATATAATTTAAGTTTTAAGGAGTATTATTTAGATGTTATGAGTTGATAGAAAAGTGAAGAAGTAAAGTAAGAAAAGAAGATAGAATTTCAGTTTTAAGGAGTATGATTTGAGAAGTACTAAGTATTTTGAAAAGTGAAGAAGTAAAGTAAGAAAAGAAGATAGAATTTCAGTTTTAAGGAGTATGCTTTGAGAAGTAATAAGTTGATAGAAAAGTGAAGAAGTAAAGTAAGAAAAGAAGATAGAATTTCAGTTTTAAGGAGTATGCTTTGAGAAGTAATAATTATATTGAAAAGTGAAGAAGTAAAGTAAGAAAAGAAGATAGAATTTCAGTTTTAAGGAGTATGATTTAGATGTTATGAGTTGATAGAAAAGTGAAGAAGTAAAGTAAGAAAAGAAGATAGAATTTCAGTTTTAAGGAGTATGCTTTGAGAAGTAATAAGTTGATAGAAAAGTGAAGAAGTAAAGTAAGAAAAGAAGATAGAATTTCAGTTTTAAGGAGTATGCTTTGAGAAGTAATAATTATATTGAAAAGTGAAGAAGTAAAGTAAGAAAAGAAGATAGAATTTCAGTTTTAAGGAGTATGATTTGAGAAGTAATAAGTTGAGAGAAAAGTGAAGAAGTAAAGTAAGAAAAGAAGATAGAATTTCAGTTTTAAGGAGTATGATTTGAGAAGTAATAAGTATTTTGAAAAGTGAAGAAGTAAAGTAAGAAAAGAAGATAGAATTTCAGTTTTAAGGAGTATGATTTGAGAAGTAATAAGTTGATAGAAAAGTGAAGAAGTAAAGTAAGAAAAGAAGATAGAATTTCAGTTTTAAGGAATTTGATTTAGATGTTATGAGTTGATAGAAAAGTGAAGAAGTAAAGTAAGAAAAGAAGATAGAATTTCAGTTTTAAGGAGTATGATTTGAGAAGTAATAAGTTGAGAGAAAAGTGAAGAAGTAAAGTAAGAAAAGAAGATAGAATTTCAGTTTTAAGGAGTATGATTTAGATGTTATGAGTTGATAGAAAAGTGAAGAAGTAAAGTAAGAAAAGAAGATAGAATTTCAGTTTTAAGGAGTATGATTTAGATGTTATGAGTTGATAGAAAAGTGAAGAAGTAAAGTAAGAAAAGAAGATAGAATTTCAGTTTTAAGGAGTATGATTTAGATGTTATGAGTTGATAGAAAAGTGAAGAAGTAAAGTAAGAAAAGAAGATAGAATTTCAGTTTTAAGGAGTATGATTTAGATGTTATGAGTTGATAGAAAAGTGAAGAAGTAAAGTAAGAAAAGAAGATAGAATTTCAGTTTTAAGGAGTATGATTTGAGAAGTACTAAGTATATTGAAAAGTGAAGAAGTAAAGTAAGAAAAGAAGATAGAATTTCAGTTTTAAGGAGTATGATTTGAGAAGTAATAATTATATTGAAAAGTGAAGAAGTAAAGTAAGAAAAGAAGATAGAATTTCAGTTTTAAGGAGTATGATTTGAGAAGTACTAAGTTGAGAGAAAAGTGAAGAAGTAAAGTAAGAAAAGAAGATAGAATTTCAGTTTTAAGGAGTATGATTTGAGAAGTAATAAGTTGATAGAAAAGTGAAGAAGTAAAGTAAGAAAAGAAGATAGAATTTCAGTTTTAAGGAGTGTGCTTTGAGAAGTAATAATTATATTGAAAAGTGAAGAAGTAAAGTAAGAAAAGAAGATAGAATTTCAGTTTTAAGGAGTATGCTTTGAGAAGTAATAAGTTGATAGAAAAGTGAAGAAGTAAAGTAAGAAAAGAAGATAGAATTTCAGTTTTAAGGAGTATGATTTGAGAAGTAATAAGTTGATTGAAAAGTGAAGAAGTAAAGTAAGAAAAGAAGATAGAATTTCAGTTTTAAGGAGTATGATTTGAGAAGTAATAAGTTGAGAGAAAAGTGAAGAAGTAAAGTAAGAAAAGAAGATAGAATTTCAGTTTTAAGGAGTATGATTTGAGAAGTAATAAGTATTTTGAAAAGTGAAGAAGTAAAGTAAGAAAAGAAGATAGAATTTCAGTTTTAAGGAGTATGATTTGAGAAGTACTAAGTTGAGAGAAAAGTGAAGAAGTAAAGTAAGAAAAGAAGATAGAATTTCAGTTTTAAGGAGTATGATTTGAGAAGTAATAATTATATTGAAAAGTGAAGAAGTAAAGTAAGAAAAGAAGATAGAATTTCAGTTTTAAGGAGTATGATTTGAGAAGTACTAAGTTGAGAGAAAAGTGAAGAAGTAAAGTAAGAAAAGAAGATAGAATTTCAGTTTTAAGGAGTATGATTTGAGAAGTAATAAGTATTTTGAAAAGTGAAGAAGTAAAGTAAGAAAAGAAGATATAATTTAAGTTTTAAGGAGTGTGCTTTGAGAAGTAATAATTATATTGAAAAGTGAAGAAGTAAAGTAAGAAAAGAAGATAGAATTTCAGTTTTAAGGAGTATGATTTGAGAAGTACTAAGTTGATAGAAAAGTGAAGAAGTAAAGTAAGAAAAGAAGATAGAATTTCAGTTTTAAGGAGTATGATTTGAGAAGTACTAAGTTGATAGAAAAGTGAAGAAGTAAAGTAAGAAAAGAAGATAGAATTTCAGTTTTAAGGAGTATGATTTGAGAAGTAATAAGTTGAGAGAAAAGTGAAGAAGTAAAGTAAGAAAAGAAGATAGAATTTCAGTTTTAAGGAGTATGATTTGAGAAGTACTAAGTATTTTGAAAAGTGAAGAAGTAAAGTAAGAAAAGAAGATAGAATTTCAGTTTTAAGGAGTGTGCTTTGAGAAGTAATAAGTTGATAGAAAAGTGAAGAAGTAAAGTAAGAAAAGAAGATAGAATTTCAGTTTTAAGGAGTATGATTTAGATGTTATGAGTTGATAGAAAAGTGAAGAAGTAAAGTAAGAAAAGAAGATAGAATTTCAGTTTTAAGGAGTATGATTTGAGAAGTAATAAGTTGATTGAAAAGTGAAGAAGTAAAGTAAGAAAAGAAGATAGAATTTCAGTTTTAAGGAGTATGATTTGAGAAGTAATAAGTTGAGAGAAAAGTGAAGAAGTAAAGTAAGAAAAGAAGATAGAATTTCAGTTTTAAGGAGTATGATTTGAGAAGTAATAAGTATTTTGAAAAGTGAAGAAGTAAAGTAAGAAAAGAAGATAGAATTTCAGTTTTAAGGAGTATGATTTAGATGTTATGAGTTGATAGAAAAGTGAAGAAGTAAAGTAAGAAAAGAAGATAGAATTTCAGTTTTAAGGAGTATGATTTGAGAAGTACTAAGTATTTTGAAAAGTGAAGAAGTAAAGTAAGAAAAGAAGATAGAATTTCAGTTTTAAGGAGTATGATTTGAGAAGTAATAAGTTGATTGAAAAGTGAAGAAGTAAAGTAAGAAAAGAAGATAGAATTTCAGTTTTAAGGAGTATGATTTAGATGTTATGAGTTGATAGAAAAGTGAAGAAGTAAAGTAAGAAAAGAAGATAGAATTTCAGTTTTAAGGAGTATGATTTGAGAAGTAATAAGTTGATTGAAAAGTGAAGAAGTAAAGTAAGAAAAGAAGATAGAATTTCAGTTTTAAGGAGTATGATTTGAGAAGTACTAAGTATTTTGAAAAGTGAAGAAGTAAAGTAAGAAAAGAAGATAGAATTTCAGTTTTAAGGAGTATGATTTGAGAAGTACTAAGTATTTTGAAAAGTGAAGAAGTAAAGTAAGAAAAGAAGATAGAATTTCAGTTTTAAGGAGTATGATTTGAGAAGTACTAAGTATTTTGAAAAGTGAAGAAGTAAAGTAAGAAAAGAAGATAGAATTTCAGTTTTAAGGAGTATGATTTGAGAAGTAATAAGTTGATAGAAAAGTGAAGAAGTAAAGTAAGAAAAGAAGATAGAATTTCAGTTTTAAGGAGTGTGCTTTGAGAAGTAATAATTATATTGAAAAGTGAAGAAGTAAAGTAAGAAAAGAAGATAGAATTTCAGTTTTAAGGAGTATGATTTGAGAAGTACTAAGTATTTTGAAAAGTGAAGAAGTAAAGTAAGAAAAGAAGATAGAATTTCAGTTTTAAGGAGTATGATTTGAGAAGTAATAAGTATTTTGAAAAGTGAAGAAGTAAAGTAAGAAAAGAAGATAGAATTTCAGTTTTAAGGAGTATGATTTGAGAAGTAATAAGTTGATTGAAAAGTGAAGAAGTAAAGTAAGAAAAGAAGATAGAATTTCAGTTTTAAGGAGTATGATTTGAGAAGTACTAAGTATTTTGAAAAGTGAAGAAGTAAAGTAAGAAAAGAAGATAGAATTTCAGTTTTAAGGAGTATGATTTAGATGTTATGAGTTGATAGAAAAGTGAAGAAGTAAAGTAAGAAAACAAGATAGAATTTCAGTTTTAAGGAGTATGATTTGAGAAGTAATAAGTTGATTGAAAAGTGAAGAAGTAAAGTAAGAAAAGAAGATAGAATTTCAGTTTTAAGGAGTATGATTTGAGAAGTAATAAGTTGATTGAAAAGTGAAGAAGTAAAGTAAGAAAAGAAGATAGAATTTCAGTTTTAAGGAGTGTGCTTTGAGAAGTAATAATTATATTGAAAAGTGAAGAAGTAAAGTAAGAAAAGAAGATAGAATTTCAGTTTTAAGGAGTATGATTTAGATGTTATGAGTTGATAGAAAAGTGAAGAAGTAAAGTAAGAAAAGAAGATAGAATTTCAGTTTTAAGGAGTATGATTTAGATGTTATGAGTTGATAGAAAAGTGAAGAAGTAAAGTAAGAAAAGAAGATAGAATTTCAGTTTTAAGGAGTATGATTTGAGAAGTAATAAGTTGAGAGAAAAGTGAAGAAGTAAAGTAAGAAAAGAAGATCGAATTTCAGTTTTAAGGAGTATGATTTGAGAAGTACTAAGTATTTTGAAAAGTGAAGAAGTAAAGTAAGAAAAGAAGATAGAATTTCAGTTTTAAGGAGTATGATTTGAGAAGTAATAAGTTGAGAGAAAAGTGAAGAAGTAAAGTAAGAAAAGAAGATAGAATTTCAGTTTTAAGGAGTATGATTTGAGAAGTAATAAGTATTTTGAAAAGTGAAGAAGTAAAGTAAGAAAAGAAGATAGAATTTCAGTTTTAAGGAGTATGATTTGAGAAGTAATAAGTATTTTGAAAAGTGAAGAAGTAAAGTAAGAAAAGAAGATAGAATTTCAGTTTTAAGGAGTATGCTTTGAGAAGTAATAAGTATTTTGAAAAGTGAAGAATTAAAGTAAGAAAAGAAGATATAATTTAAGTTTTAAGGAGTATGATTTAGATGTTATGAGTTGATAGAAAAGTGAAGAAGTAAAGTAAGAAAAGAAGATAGAATTTCAGTTTTAAGGAGTATGATTTAGATGTTATGAGTTGATAGAAAAGTGAAGAAGTAAAGTAAGAAAAGAAGATAGAATTTCAGTTTTAAGGAGTATGATTTGAGAAGTACTAAGTATTTTGAAAAGTGAAGAAGTAAAGTAAGAAAAGAAGATAGAATTTCAGTTTTAAGGAGTATGATTTGAGAAGTACTAAGTATTTTGAAAAGTGAAGAAGTAAAGTAAGAAAAGAAGATAGAATTTCAGTTTTAAGGAGTATGATTTGAGAAGTAATAAGTTGATTGAAAAGTGAAGAAGTAAAGTAAGAAAAGAAGATAGAATTTCAGTTTTAAGGAGTATGATTTGAGAAGTACTAAGTATTTTGAAAAGTGAAGAAGTAAAGTAAGAAAAGAAGATAGAATTTCAGTTTTAAGGAGTATGATTTGAGAAGTACTAAGTTGATAGAAAAGTGAAGAAGTAAAGTAAGAAAAGAAGATAGAATTTCAGTTTTAAGGAGTATGATTTAGATGTTATGAGTTGATAGAAAAGTGAAGAAGTAAAGTAAGAAAACAAGATAGAATTTCAGTTTTAAGGAGTATGATTTGAGAAGTAATAAGTTGATTGAAAAGTGAAGAAGTAAAGTAAGAAAAGAAGATAGAATTTCAGTTTTAAGGAGTATGATTTGAGAAGTAATAAGTTGATTGAAAAGTGAAGAAGTAAAGTAAGAAAAGAAGATAGAATTTCAGTTTTAAGGAGTGTGCTTTGAGAAGTAATAATTATATTGAAAAGTGAAGAAGTAAAGTAAGAAAAGAAGATAGAATTTCAGTTTTAAGGAGTATGATTTAGATGTTATGAGTTGATAGAAAAGTGAAGAAGTAAAGTAAGAAAAGAAGATAGAATTTCAGTTTTAAGGAGTATGATTTGAGAAGTACTAAGTATTTTGAAAAGTGAAGAAGTAAAGTAAGAAAAGAAGATAGAATTTCAGTTTTAAGGAGTATGATTTAGATGTTATGAGTTGATAGAAAAGTGAAGAAGTAAAGTAAGAAAAGAAGATCGAATTTCAGTTTTAAGGAGTATGATTTGAGAAGTACTAAGTATTTTGAAAAGTGAAGAAGTAAAGTAAGAAAAGAAGATAGAATTTCAGTTTTAAGGAGTATGATTTGAGAAGTAATAAGTTGAGAGAAAAGTGAAGAAGTAAAGTAAGAAAAGAAGATAGAATTTCAGTTTTAAGGAGTATGATTTGAGAAGTAATAAGTATTTTGAAAAGTGAAGAAGTAAAGTAAGAAAAGAAGATAGAATTTCAGTTTTAAGGAGTATGATTTGAGAAGTAATAAGTATTTTGAAAAGTGAAGAAGTAAAGTAAGAAAAGAAGATAGAATTTCAGTTTTAAGGAGTATGCTTTGAGAAGTAATAAGTATTTTGAAAAGTGAAGAATTAAAGTAAGAAAAGAAGATATAATTTAAGTTTTAAGGAGTATGATTTAGATGTTATGAGTTGATAGAAAAGTGAAGAAGTAAAGTAAGAAAAGAAGATAGAATTTCAGTTTTAAGGAGTATGATTTAGATGTTATGAGTTGATAGAAAAGTGAAGAAGTAAAGTAAGAAAAGAAGATAGAATTTCAGTTTTAAGGAGTATGATTTGAGAAGTACTAAGTATTTTGAAAAGTGAAGAAGTAAAGTAAGAAAAGAAGATAGAATTTCAGTTTTAAGGAGTATGATTTGAGAAGTAATAAGTTGATAGAAAAGTGAAGAAGTAAAGTAAGAAAAGAAGATAGAATTTCAGTTTTAAGGAGTATGATTTAGATGTTATGAGTTGATAGAAAAGTGAAGAAGTAAAGTAAGAAAAGAAGATAGAATTTCAGTTTTAAGGAGTATGAATTGAGAAGTAATAAGTTGAGAGAAAAGTGAAGAAGTAAAGTAAGAAAAGAAGATAGAATTTCAGTTTTAAGGAGTATGCTTTGAGAAGTAATAAGTTGATAGAAAAGTGAAGAAGTAAAGTAAGAAAAGAAGATAGAATTTCAGTTTTAAGGAGTGTGCTTTGAGAAGTAATAAGTATTTTGAAAAGTGAAGAATTAAAGTAAGAAAAGAAGATATAATTTAAGTTTTAAGGAGTATGATTTAGATGTTATGAGTTGATAGAAAAGTGAAGAAGTAAAGTAAGAAAAGAAGATAGAATTTCAGTTTTAAGGAGTATGATTTGAGAAGTAATAAGTTGATTGAAAAGTGAAGAAGTAAAGTAAGAAAAGAAGATAGAATTTCAGTTTTAAGGAGTGTGCTTTGAGAAGTAATAATTATATTGAAAAGTGAAGAAGTAAAGTAAGAAAAGAAGATAGAATTTCAGTTTTAAGGAGTATGATTTGAGAAGTAATAAGTATTTTGAAAAGTGAAGAAGTAAAGTAAGAAAAGAAGATAGAATTTCAGTTTTAATGAGTATGATTTGAGAAGTACTAAGTTGATAGAAAAGTGAAGAAGTAAAGTAAGAAAAGAAGATAGAATTTCAGTTTTAAGGAGTATGATTTGAGAAGTAATAAGTTGATTGAAAAGTGAAGAAGTAAAGTAAGAAAAGAAGATAGAATTTCAGTTTTAATGAGTATGATTTGAGAAGTACTAAGTTGATAGAAAAGTGAAGAAGTAAAGTAAGAAAAGAAGATAGAATTTCAGTTTTAAGGAGTATGATTTGAGAAGTACTAAGTATTTTGAAAAGTGAAGAAGTAAAGTAAGAAAAGAAGATAGAATTTCAGTTTTAAGGAGTGTGCTTTGAGAAGTAATAATTATATTGAAAAGTGAAGAAGTAAAGTAAGAAAAGAAGATATAATTTAAGTTTTAAGGAGTGTGCTTTGAGAAGTAATAATTATATTGAAAAGTGAAGAAGTAAAGTAAGAAAAGAAGATATAATTTAAGTTTTAAGGAGTGTGCTTTGAGAAGTAATAATTATATTGAAAAGTGAAGAAGTAAAGTAAGAAAAGAAGATAGAATTTCAGTTTTAAGGAGTATGATTTGAGAAGTAATAAGTTGATTGAAAAGTGAAGAAGTAAAGTAAGAAAAGAAGATAGAATTTCAGTTTTAAGGAGTATGATTTGAGAAGTAATAAGTATTTTGAAAAGTGAAGAAGTAAAGTAAGAAAAGAAGATAGAATTTCAGTTTTAAGGAGTATGCTTTGAGAAGTAATAAGTATTTTGAAAAGTGAAGAATTAAAGTAAGAAAAGAAGATATAATTTAAGTTTTAAGGAGTATGATTTAGATGTTATGAGTTGATAGAAAAGTGAAGAAGTAAAGTAAGAAAAGAAGATAGAATTTCAGTTTTAAGGAGTATGATTTGAGAAGTAATAAGTTGATTGAAAAGTGAAGAAGTAAAGTAAGAAAACAAGATAGAATTTCAGTTTTAAGGAGTATGATTTGAGAAGTACTAAGTATTTTGAAAAGTGAAGAAGTAAAGTAAGAAAAGAAGATAGAATTTCAGTTTTAAGGAGTATGCTTTGAGAAGTAATAAGTATTTTGAAAAGTGAAGAAGTAAAGTAAGAAAAGAAGATAGAATTTCAGTTTTAAGGAGTATGATTTGAGAAGTACTAAGTATTTTGAAAAGTGAAGAAGTAAAGTAAGAAAAGAAGATAGAATTTCAGTTTTAAGGAGTATGATTTGAGAAGTAATAAGTATTTTGAAAAGTGAAGAAGTAAAGTAAGAAAAGAAGATAGAATTTCAGTTTTAAGGAGTATGATTTGAGAAGTACTAAGTATTTTGAAAAGTGAAGAAGTAAAGTAAGAAAAGAAGATAGAATTTCAGTTTTAAGGAGTATGATTTAGATGTTATGAGTTGATAGAAAAGTGAAGAAGTAAAGTAAGAAAAGAAGATAGAATTTCAGTTTTAAGGAGTATGATTTGAGAAGTATTAAGTTGAGAGAAAAGTGAAGAAGTAAAGTAAGAAAAGAAGATAGAATTTCAGTTTTAAGGAGTATGATTTGAGAAGTAATAAGTTGATAGAAAAGTGAAGAAGTAAAGTAAGAAAAGAAGATAGAATTTCAGTTTTAAGGAGTGTGCTTTGAGAAGTAATAATTATATTGAAAAGTGAAGAAGTAAAGTAAGAAAAGAAGATCGAATTTCAGTTTTAAGGAGTATGATTTGAGAAGTACTAAGTATTTTGAAAAGTGAAGAAGTAAAGTAAGAAAAGAAGATAGAATTTCAGTTTTAAGGAGTATGATTTGAGAAGTAATAAGTTGAGAGAAAAGTGAAGAAGTAAAGTAAGAAAAGAAGATAGAATTTCAGTTTTAAGGAGTATGATTTGAGAAGTAATAAGTATTTTGAAAAGTGAAGAAGTAAAGTAAGAAAAGAAGATAGAATTTCAGTTTTAAGGAGTATGATTTGAGAAGTAATAAGTATTTTGAAAAGTGAAGAAGTAAAGTAAGAAAAGAAGATAGAATTTCAGTTTTAAGGAGTATGCTTTGAGAAGTAATAAGTATTTTGAAAAGTGAAGAATTAAAGTAAGAAAAGAAGATATAATTTAAGTTTTAAGGAGTATGATTTAGATGTTATGAGTGATAGAAAAGTAAGAAGTAAGTAAGAAAAGAAGATAGAATTTCAGTTTTAAGGAGTATGATTTAGATGTTATGAGTTGATAGAAAAGTGAAGAAGTAAAGTAAGAAAAGAAGATAGAATTTCAGTTTTAAGGAGTATGATTTGAGAAGTACTAAGTATTTTGAAAAGTGAAGTAAAGTAAGAAAAGAAGATAGAATTTCAGTTTTAAGGAGTATGATTTGAGAAGTACTAAGTATTTTGAAAAGTGAAGAAGTAAAGTAAGAAAAGAAGATAGAATTTCAGTTTTAAGGAGTATGATTTGAGAAGTAATAAGTTGATTGAAAAGTGAAGAAGTAAAGTAAGAAAAGAAGATAGAATTTCAGTTTTAAGGAGTATGATTTGAGAAGTACTAAGTTGATTGAAAAGTGAAGAAGTAAAGTAAGAAAAGAAGATAGAATTTCAGTTTTAAGGAGTATGATTTGAGAAGTACTAAGTATTTTGAAAAGTGAAGAAGTAAAGTAAGAAAAGAAGATAGAATTTCAGTTTTAAGGAGTATGATTTGAGAAGTAATAAGTTGATTGAAAAGTGAAGAAGTAAAGTAAGAAAAGAAGATAGAATTTCAGTTTTAAGGAGTATGATTTGAGAAGTACTAAGTATTTTGAAAAGTGAAGAAGTAAAGTAAGAAAAGAAGATAGAATTTCAGTTTTAAGGAGTATGATTTAGATGTTATGAGTTGATAGAAAAGTGAAGAATTAAAGTAAGAAAAGAAGATAGAATTTCAGTTTTAAGGAGTGTGCTTTGAGAAGTAATAATTATATTGAAAAGTGAAGAAGTAAAGTAAGAAAAGAAGATAGAATTTCAGTTTTAAGGAGTATGATTTGAGAAGTAATAAGTTGATTGAAAAGTGAAGAAGTAAAGTAAGAAAAGAAGATAGAATTTCAGTTTTAAGGAGTATGATTTGAGAAGTAATAAGTATTTTGAAAAGTGAAGAAGTAAAGTAAGAAAAGAAGATAGAATTTCAGTTTTAAGGAGTGTGCTTTGAGAAGTAATAAGTTGAGAGAAAAGTGAAGAAGTAAAGTAAGAAAAGAAGATAGAATTTCAGTTTTAAGGAGTATGATTTGAGAAGTAATAAGTTGAGAGAAAAGTGAAGAAGTAAAGTAAGAAAAGAAGATAGAATTTCAGTTTTAAGGAGTGTGCTTTGAGAAGTAATAGCTATATTGAAAAGTGAAGAAGTAAAGTAAGAAAAGAAGATAGAATTTCAGTTTTAAGGAGTATGATTTGAGAAGTAATAAGTTGAGAGAAAAGTGAAGAAGTAAAGTAAGAAAAGAAGATAGAATTTCAGTTTTAAGGAGTGTGCTTTGAGAAGTAATAGCTATATTGAAAAGTGAAGAAGTAAAGTAAGAAAAGAAGATAGAATTTCAGTTTTAAGGAGTATGATTTGAGAAGTAATAAGTTGAGAGAAAAGTGAAGAAGTAAAGTAAGAAAAGAAGATAGAATTTCAGTTTTAAGGAGTATGCTTTGAGAAGTAATAAGTTGATAGAAAAGTGAAGAAGTAAAGTAAGAAAAGAAGATAGAATTTCAGTTTTAAGGAGTATGATTTGAGAAGTAATAAGTTGAGAGAAAAGTGAAGAAGTAAAGTAAGAAAAGAAGATAGAATTTCAGTTTTAAGGAGTATGCTTTGAGAAGTAATAAGTTGATAGAAAAGTGAAGAAGTAAAGTAAGAAAAGAAGATAGAATTTCAGTTTTAAGGAGTATGCTTTGAGAAGTAATAATTATATTGAAAAGTGAAGAAGTAAAGTAAGAAAAGAAGATAGAATTTCAGTTTTAAGGAGTATGATTTGAGAAGTACTAAGTATTTTGAAAAGTGAAGAAGTAAAGTAAGAAAAGAAGATAGAATTTCAGTTTTAAGGAGTATGATTTGAGAAGTAATAAGTTGATTGAAAAGTGAAGAAGTAAAGTAAGAAAAGAAGATAGAATTTCAGTTTTAAGGAGTGTGCTTTGAGAAGTAATAATTATATTGAAAAGTGAAGAAGTAAAGTAAGAAAAGAAGATAGAATTTCAGTTTTAAGGAGTATGATTTGAGAAGTAATAAGTTGAGAGAAAAGTGAAGAAGTAAAGTAAGAAAAGAAGATAGAATTTCAGTTTTAAGGAGTATGATTTAGATGTTATGAGTTGATAGAAAAGTGAAGAAGTAAAGTAAGAAAAGAAGATAGAATTTCAGTTTTAAGGAGTATGATTTAGATGTTATGAGTTGATAGAAAAGTGAAGAAGTAAAGTAAGAAAAGAAGATAGAATTTCAGTTTTAAGGAGTATGCTTTGAGAAGTAATAAGTATTTTGAAAAGTGAAGAAGTAAAGTAAGAAAAGAAGATAGAATTTAAGTTTTAAGGAGTATGATTTGAGAAGTAATAAGTTGATTGAAAAGTGAAGAAGTAAAGTAAGAAAAGAAGATAGAATTTCAGTTTTAAGGAGTGTGCTTTGAGAAGTAATAAGTATTTTGAAAAGTGAAGAAGTAAAGTAAGAAAAGAAGATAGAATTTCAGTTTTAAGGAGTATGATTTGAGAAGTACTAAGTATTTTGAAAAGTGAAGAAGTAAAGTAAGAAAAGAAGATAGAATTTCAGTTTTAAGGAGTATGATTTAGATGTTATGAGTTGATAGAAAAGTGAAGAAGTAAAGTAAGAAAAGAAGATAGAATTTCAGTTTTAAGGAGTATGATTTAGATGTTATGAGTTGATAGAAAAGTGAAGAAGTAAAGTAAGAAAAGAAGATAGAATTTCAGTTTTAAGGAGTGTGCTTTGAGAAGTAATAATTATATTGAAAAGTGAAGAAGTAAAGTAAGAAAAGAAGATAGAATTTCAGTTTTAAGGAGTATGATTTGAGAAGTAATAAGTTGAGAGAAAAGTGAAGAAGTAAAGTAAGAAAAGAAGATAGAATTTCAGTTTTAAGGAGTATGATTTAGATGTTATGAGTTGATAGAAAAGTGAAGAAGTAAAGTAAGAAAAGAAGATAGAATTTCAGTTTTAAGGAGTATGATTTAGATGTTATGAGTTGATAGAAAAGTGAAGAAGTAAAGTAAGAAAAGAAGATAGAATTTCAGTTTTAAGGAGTATGATTTGAGAAGTACTAAGTATTTTGAAAAGTGAAGAAGTAAAGTAAGAAAAGAAGATAGAATTTAAGTTTTAAGGAGTATGATTTAGATGTTATGAGTTGATAGAAAAGTGAAGAAGTAAAGTAAGAAAAGAAGATAGAATTTCAGTTTTAAGGAGTATGATTTGAGAAGTACTAAGTATTTTGAAAAGTGAAGAATTAAAGTAAGAAAAGAAGATATAATTTAAGTTTTAAGGAGTATGATTTAGATGTTATGAGTTGATAGAAAAGTGAAGAAGTAAAGTAAGAAAAGAAGATAGAATTTCAGTTTTAAGGAGTATGATTTAGATGTTATGAGTTGATAGAAAAGTGAAGAAGTAAAGTAAGAAAAGAAGATAGAATTTCAGTTTTAAGGAGTATGATTTGAGAAGTACTAAGTATTTTGAAAAGTGAAGAAGTAAAGTAAGAAAAGAAGATAGAATTTCAGTTTTAAGGAGTATGATTTGAGAAGTAATAAGTTGATTGAAAAGTGAAGAAGTAAAGTAAGAAAAGAAGATAGAATTTCAGTTTTAAGGAGTATGATTTGAGAAGTACTAAGTATTTTGAAAAGTGAAGAAGTAAAGTAAGAAAAGAAGATAGAATTTCAGTTTTAAGGAGTATGCTTTGAGAAGTAATAAGTTGATAGAAAAGTGAAGAAGTAAAGTAAGAAAAGAAGATAGAATTTCAGTTTTAAGGAGTGTGCTTTGAGAAGTAATAATTATATTGAAAAGTGAAGAAGTAAAGTAAGAAAAGAAGATAGAATTTCAGTTTTAAGGAGTATGATTTGAGAAGTACTAAGTATTTTGAAAAGTGAAGAAGTAAAGTAAGAAAAGAAGATAGAATTTCAGTTTTAAGGAGTATGATTTGAGAAGTAATAAGTATTTTGAAAAGTGAAGAAGTAAAGTAAGAAAAGAAGATAGAATTTCAGTTTTAAGGAGTATGATTTGAGAAGTACTAAGTATTTTGAAAAGTGAAGAAGTAAAGTAAGAAAAGAAGATAGAATTTCAGTTTTAAGGAGTATGATTTAGATGTTATGAGTTGATAGAAAAGTGAAGAAGTAAAGTAAGAAAAGAAGATAGAATTTCAGTTTTAAGGAGTATGATTTGAGAAGTAATAAGTTGAGAGAAAAGTGAAGAAGTAAAGTAAGAAAAGAAGATAGAATTTCAGTTTTAAGGAGTATGATTTAGATGTTATGAGTTGATAGAAAAGTGAAGAAGTAAAGTAAGAAAATAAGATATAATTTCAGTTTTAAGGAGTGTGCTTTGAGAAGTAATAATTATATTGAAAAGTGAAGAAGTAAAGTAAGAAAAGAAGATAGAATTTCAGTTTTAAGGAGTATGATTTGAGAAGTACTAAGTATTTTGAAAAGTGAAGAAGTAAAGTAAGAAAAGAAGATAGAATTTCAGTTTTAAGGAGTATGATTTGAGAAGTAATAAGTTGATTGAAAAGTGAAGAAGTAAAGTAAGAAAAGAAGATAGAATTTCAGTTTTAAGGAGTATGATTTAGATGTTATGAGTTGATAGAAAAGTGAAGAAGTAAAGTAAGAAAAGAAGATAGAATTTCAGTTTTAAGGAGTATGATTTAGATGTTATGAGTTGATAGAAAAGTGAAGAAGTAAAGTAAGAAAAGAAGATAGAATTTCAGTTTTAAGGAGTATGCTTTGAGAAGTAATAAGTTGATAGAAAAGTGAAGAAGTAAAGTAAGAAAAGAAGATAGAATTTCAGTTTTAAGGAGTATGCTTTGAGAAGTAATAAGTATTTTGAAAAGTGAAGAAGTAAAGTAAGAAAAGAAGATAGAATTTCAGTTTTAAGGAGTATGATTTGAGAAGTACTAAGTATTTTGAAAAGTGAAGAAGTAAAGTAAGAAAAGAAGATAGAATTTCAGTTTTAAGGAGTATGATTTAGATGTTATGAGTTGATAGAAAAGTGAAGAAGTAAAGTAAGAAAAGAAGATAGAATTTCAGTTTTAAGGAGTATGATTTGAGAAGTAATAAGTTGAGAGAAAAGTGAAGAAGTAAAGTAAGAAAAGAAGATAGAATTTCAGTTTTAAGGAGTATGATTTGAGAAGTAATAAGTATTTTGAAAAGTGAAGAAGTAAAGTAAGAAAAGAAGATAGAATTTCAGTTTTAAGGAGTATGATTTGAGAAGTAATAAGTATTTTGAAAAGTGAAGAAGTAAAGTAAGAAAAGAAGATAGAATTTCAGTTTTAAGGAGTGTGCTTTGAGAAGTAATAAGTTGATTGAAAAGTGAAGAAGTAAAGTAAGAAAAGAAGATAGAATTTCAGTTTTAAGGAGTATGATTTGAGAAGTAATAATTATATTGAAAAGTGAAGAAGTAAAGTAAGAAAAGAAGATAGAATTTCAGTTTTAAGGAGTATGATTTGAGAAGTAATAAGTTGAGAGAAAAGTGAAGAAGTAAAGTAAGAAAAGAAGATAGAATTTCAGTTTTAAGGAGTATGATTTAGATGTTATGAGTTGATAGAAAAGTGAAGAAGTAAAGTAAGAAAAGAAGATAGAATTTCAGTTTTAAGGAGTGTGCTTTGAGAAGTAATAATTATATTGAAAAGTGAAGAAGTAAAGTAAGAAAAGAAGATAGAATTTCAGTTTTAAGGAGTATGATTTGAGAAGTAATAAGTTGATAGAAAAGTGAAGAAGTAAAGTAAGAAAAGAAGATAGAATTTCAGTTTTAAGGAGTATGATTTGAGAAGTAATAAGTATTTTGAAAAGTGAAGAAGTAAAGTAAGAAAAGAAGATAGAATTTCAGTTTTAAGGAGTATGATTTGAGAAGTACTAAGTATTTTGAAAAGTGAAGAAGTAAAGTAAGAAAAGAAGATAGAATTTCAGTTTTAAGGAGTATGATTTAGATGTTATGAGTTGATAGAAAAGTGAAGAAGTAAAGTAAGAAAAGAAGATAGAATTTCAGTTTTAAGGAGTATGATTTGAGAAGTAATAAGTTGAGAGAAAAGTGAAGAAGTAAAGTAAGAAAAGAAGATAGAATTTCAGTTTTAAGGAGTATGATTTAGATGTTATGAGTTGATAGAAAAGTGAAGAAGTAAAGTAAGAAAAGAAGATATAATTTCAGTTTTAAGGAGTGTGCTTTGAGAAGTAATAATTATATTGAAAAGTGAAGAAGTAAAGTAAGAAAAGAAGATAGAATTTCAGTTTTAAGGAGTATGATTTGAGAAGTACTAAGTATTTTGAAAAGTGAAGAAGTAAAGTAAGAAAAGAAGATAGAATTTCAGTTTTAAGGAGTGTGCTTTGAGAAGTAATAAGTATTTTGAAAAGTGAAGAAGTAAAGTAAGAAAAGAAGATAGAATTTCATTTTTAAGGAGTATGATTTGAGAAGTACTAAGTATTTTGAAAAGTGAAGAAGTAAAGTAAGAAAAGAAGATAGAATTTCAGTTTTAAGGAGTGTGCTTTGAGAAGTACTAAGTATATTGAAAAGTGAAGAAGTAAAGTAAGAAAAGAAGATAGAATTTCAGTTTTAAGGAGTATTATTTGAGAAGTAATAAGTTGATTGAAAAGTGAAGAAGTAAAGTAAGAAAAGAAGATAGAATTTCATTTTTAAGGAGTATGATTTGAGAAGTACTAAGTATTTTGAAAAGTGAAGAAGTAAAGTAAGAAAAGAAGATAGAATTTCAGTTTTAAGGAGTGTGCTTTGAGAAGTAATAAGTATTTTGAAAAGTGAAGAAGTAAAGTAAGAAAAGAAGATAGAATTTCATTTTTAAGGAGTATGATTTGAGAAGTACTAAGTATTTTGAAAAGTGAAGAAGTAAAGTAAGAAAAGAAGATAGAATTTCAGTTTTAAGGAGTATGATTTAGATGTTATGAGTTGATAGAAAAGTGAAGAAGTAAAGTAAGAAAAGAAGATAGAATTTCAGTTTTAAGGAGTATGCTTTGAGAAGTAATAAGTATTTTGAAAAGTGAAGAAGTAAAGTAAGAAAAGAAGATAGAATTTCAGTTTTAAGGAGTATGATTTGAGAAGTACTAAGTATTTTGAAAAGTGAAGAAGTAAAGTAAGAAAAGAAGATAGAATTTCAGTTTTAAGGAGTATGATTTGAGAAGTACTAAGTATTTTGAAAAGTGAAGAAGTAAAGTAAGAAAAGAAGATAGAATTTCAGTTTTAAGGAGTATGATTTAGATGTTATGAGTTGATAGAAAAGTGAAGAAGTAAAGTAAGAAAAGAAGATAGAATTTCAGTTTTAAGGAGTATGATTTGAGAAGTACTAAGTATTTTGAAAAGTGAAGAAGTAAAGTAAGAAAAGAAGATAGAATTTCAGTTTTAAGGAGTATGATTTAGATGTTATGAGTTGATAGAAAAGTGAAGAAGTAAAGTAAGAAAAGAAGATAGAATTTCAGTTTTAAGGAGTGTGCTTTGAGAAGTAATAATTATATTGAAAAGTGAAGAAGTAAAGTAAGAAAAGAAGATAGAATTTCAGTTTTAGAGAGTATGATTTGAGAAGTAATAAGTTGATAGAAAAGTGAAGAAGTAAAGTAAGAAAAGAAGATAGAATTTCAGTTTTAAGGAGTATGATTTGAGAAGTAATAAGTATTTTGAAAAGTGAAGAAGTAAAGTAAGAAAAGAAGATAGAATTTCAGTTTTAAGGAGTATGATTTGAGAAGTACTAAGTATTTTGAAAAGTGAAGAAGTAAAGTAAGAAAAGAAGATAGAATTTCAGTTTTAAGGAGTATGATTTAGATGTTATGAGTTGATAGAAAAGTGAAGAAGTAAAGTAAGAAAAGAAGATAGAATTTCAGTTTTAAGGAGTATGATTTGAGAAGTAATAAGTTGAGAGAAAAGTGAAGAAGTAAAGTAAGAAAAGAAGATAGAATTTCAGTTTTAAGGAGTATGATTTAGATGTTATGAGTTGATAGAAAAGTGAAGAAGTAAAGTAAGAAAAGAAGATATAATTTCAGTTTTAAGGAGTGTGCTTTGAGAAGTAATAATTATATTGAAAAGTGAAGAAGTAAAGTAAGAAAAGAAGATAGAATTTCAGTTTTAAGGAGTATGATTTGAGAAGTACTAAGTATTTTGAAAAGTGAAGAAGTAAAGTAAGAAAAGAAGATAGAATTTCAGTTTTAAGGAGTGTGCTTTGAGAAGTAATAAGTATTTTGAAAAGTGAAGAAGTAAAGTAAGAAAAGAAGATAGAATTTCATTTTTAAGGAGTATGATTTGAGAAGTACTAAGTATTTTGAAAAGTGAAGAAGTAAAGTAAGAAAAGAAGATAGAATTTCAGTTTTAAGGAGTATGCTTTGAGAAGTAATAAGTATTTTGAAAAGTGAAGAAGTAAAGTAAGAAAAGAAGATAGAATTTCAGTTTTAAGGAGTATGATTTGAGAAGTACTAAGTATTTTGAAAAGTGAAGAAGTAAAGTAAGAAAAGAAGATAGAATTTCAGTTTTAAGGAGTATGATTTGAGAAGTACTAAGTATTTTGAAAAGTGAAGAAGTAAAGTAAGAAAAGAAGATAGAATTTCAGTTTTAAGGAGTATGATTTAGATGTTATGAGTTGATAGAAAAGTGAAGAAGTAAAGTAAGAAAAGAAGATAGAATTTCAGTTTTAAGGAGTATGATTTGAGAAGTACTAAGTATTTTGAAAAGTGAAGAAGTAAAGTAAGAAAAGAAGATAGAATTTCAGTTTTAAGGAGTATGATTTAGATGTTATGAGTTGATAGAAAAGTGAAGAAGTAAAGTAAGAAAAGAAGATAGAATTTCAGTTTTAAGGAGTATGCTTTGAGAAGTAATAAGTATTTTGAAAAGTGAAGAAGTAAAGTAAGAAAAGAAGATAGAATTTCAGTTTTAAGGAGTATGATTTGAGAAGTACTAAGTATTTTGAAAAGTGAAGAAGTAAAGTAAGAAAAGAAGATAGAATTTCAGTTTTAAGGAGTATGATTTGAGAAGTACTAAGTATTTTGAAAAGTGAAGAAGTAAAGTAAGAAAAGAAGATAGAATTTCAGTTTTAAGGAGTATGATTTAGATGTTATGAGTTGATAGAAAAGTGAAGAAGTAAAGTAAGAAAAGAAGATAGAATTTCAGTTTTAAGGAGTATGATTTGAGAAGTACTAAGTATTTTGAAAAGTGAAGAAGTAAAGTAAGAAAAGAAGATAGAATTTCAGTTTTAAGGAGTATGATTTGAG
>CAMPDV010004206.1:0-33718 GCA_946699065.1 Loxodes magnus | reverse complement strand
GTATTTTTAAAAGTGAATAAGTAAAGTAAGAAAAGATGATAGAATTTAAGTTTTAAGCAGTATGCTTTGAGAAGTAATAAGTATTCAGAAAAGTGAATAAGTAAAGTAAGAAAAGAAGATAGAATTTCAGTTTTAAGGAGTATGCTTTGAGAAGTAATAAGTATTTTGAAAAGTGAATAAGTAAAGTAAGAAAAGAAGATAGAATTTAAGTTTTAAGGAGTATGCTTTGAGAAGTAATAAGTATTCAGAAAAGTGAATAAGTAAAGTAAGAAAAGAAGATAGAATTTAAGTTTTAAGCAGTATGCTTTAGAAGTAATAAATTTAGAAAAGTGAATAAGTAAAGTAAGAAAAGAAGATAGAATTTAAGTTTTAAGCAGTATGCTTTAGAAGTAATAAATATTTTGTAAAAGTGAATAAGTAAAGTAAGAAAAGAAGATAGAATTTAAGTTTTAAGCAGTATGCTTTGAGAAGTAATAAGTATTTTGAAAAGTGAATAAGTAAAGTAAGAAAAGAAGATAGAATTTCAGTTTTAAGGAGTATGCTTTCAGAAGTAATAAGTATTCAGAAAAGTGAAGAAGTAAAGTAAGAAAAGAAGATAGAATTTCGGTTTTAGGAGTATGCTTTGAGAAGTAATAAGTATTTTGAAAAGTGAATAAGTAAAGTAAGAAAAGAAGATAGAATTTAAGTTTTAAGGAGTATGCTTTGAGAAGTAATAAGTATTTTGAAAAGTGAATAAGTAAAGTAAGAAAAGAAGATAGAATTTAAGTTTTAAGCAGTATGCTTTGAGAAGTAATAAGTATTCAGAAAAGTGAATAAGTAAAGTAAGAAAAGAAGATAGAATTTCAGTTTTAAGGAGTATGCTTTCAGAAGTAATAAGTATTTTGAAAAGTGAAGAAGTAAAGTAAGAAAAGAAGATAGAATTTCAGTTTTAAGGAGTATGCTTTGAGAAGTAATAAGTATTCAGAAAAGTGAATAAGTAAAGTAAGAAAAGAAGATAGAATTTCAGTTTTAGGCAGTATGCTTTGAGAAGTAATAAGTATTTTGAAAAGTGAATAAGTAAAGTAAGAAAAGAAGATAGAATTTCAGTTTTAAGCAGTATGCTTTAAGAAGTAATAAGTATTTTGAAAAGTGAATAAGTAAAGTAAGAAAAGAAGATAGAATTTAAGTTTTAGGAGTATGATTTAAGAAGTAATAAGTATTCAGAAAAGTGAAGAAGTAAAGTAAGAAAAGAAGATAGAATTTCAGTTTTAAGGAGTATGCTTTGAGAAGTAATAAGTATTTTGAAAAGTGAATAAGTAAAGTAAGAAAAGAAGATAGAATTTAAGTTTTAAGCAGTATGCTTTGAGAAGTAATAAGTATTTTGAAAAGTGAATAAGTAAAGTAAGAAAAGAAGATAGAATTTAAGTTTTAAGCAGTATGCTTTAAGAAGTAATAAATATTTTGAAAAGTGAATAAGTAAAGTAAGAAAAGAAGATAGAATTTAAGTTTTAAGGATTATGCTTTGAGAAGTAATAAGTATTTTGAAAAGTGAAGAAGTAAAGTAAGAAAAGAAGATAGAATTTAAGTTTTAAGGAGTATGCTTTGAGAAGTAATAAGTATTCAGAAAAGTGAATAAGTAAAGTAAGAAAAGAAGATGGAATTTCAGATTTAAGGAGTATGCTTTAAGAAGTAATAAGTATTCAGAAAAGTGAAGAAGTAAAGTAATAAAAGAAGATAGAATTTCAGTTTTAAGGAGTATGCTTTGAGAAGTAATAAGTATTTTGAAAAGTGAATAAGTAAAGTAAGAAAAGAAGATAGAATTTAAGTTTTAGGAGTATGCTTTAAGAAGTAATAAGTATTTTGAAAAGTGAAGAAGTAAAGTAAGAAAAGAAGATAGAATTTCAGTTTTAAGCAGTATGCTTTCAGAAGTAATAAGTATTCAGAAAAGTGAAGAAGTAAAGTAAGAAAAGAAGATAGAATTTCAGTTTTAAGCAGTATGCTTTCAGAAGTAATAAGTATTTTGAAAAGTGAATAAGTAAAGTAAGAAAAGAAGATAGAATTTCAGTTTTAAGCAGTATGCTTTGAGAAGTAATAAGTATTTTGAAAAGTGAATAAGTAAAGTAAGAAAAGAAGATAGAATTTCAGTTTTAAGCAGTATGCTTTGAGAAGTAATAAGTATTCAGAAAAGTGAATAAGTAAAGTAAGAAAAGAAGATAGAATTTCAGTTTTAAGGAGTATGCTTTGAGAAGTAATAAGTATTTTGAAAAGTGAATAAGTAAAGTAAGAAAAGAAGATAGAATTTAAGTTTTAGGAGTATGCTTTAAGAAGTAATAAGTATTTTGAAAAGTGAAGAAGTAAAGTAAGAAAAGAAGATAGAATTTCAGTTTTAAGCAGTATGCTTTCAGAAGTAATAAGTATTCAGAAAAGTGAAGAAGTAAAGTAAGAAAAGAAGATAGAATTTCAGTTTTAAGGAGTATGCTTTCAGAAGTAATAAGTATTTTGAAAAGTGAAGAAGTAAAGTAAGAAAAGAAGATAGAATTTCAGTTTTAAGGAGTATGCTTTCAGAAGTAATAAGTATTTTGAAAAGTGAAGAAGTAAAGTAAGAAAAGAAGATAGAATTTCAGTTTTAAGCAGTATGCTTTCAGAAGTAATAAGTATTCAGAAAAGTGAAGAAGTAAAGTAAGAAAAGAAGATAGAATTTCAGTTTTAAGCAGTATGCTTTGAGAAGTAATAAGTATTCAGAAAAGTGAATAAGTAAAGTAAGAAAAGAAGATAGAATTTCAGTTTTAAGGAGTATGCTTTGAGAAGTAATAAGTATTTTGAAAAGTGAATAAGTAAAGTAAGAAAAGAAGATAGAGTTTCGGTTTTAGGAGTATGCTTTAAGAAGTAATAAGTATTTTGAAAAGTGAATAAGTAAAGTAAGAAAAGAAGATAGAATTTCAGTTTTAGGAGTATGCTTTAGAAGTAATAAATTTAGAAAAGTGAATAAGTAAAGTAAGAAAAGAAGATAGAATTTCAGTTTTAAGCAGTATGCTTTGAGAAGTAATAAGTATTCAGAAAAGTGAATAAGTAAAGTAAGAAAAGAAGATAGAATTTCAGTTTTAAGGAGTATGCTTTGAGAAGTAATAAGTATTTTGAAAAGTGAATAAGTAAAGTAAGAAAAGAAGATAGAATTTCAGTTTTAAGCAGTATGCTTTAAGAAGTAATAAGTATTTTGAAAAGTGAATAAGTAAAGTAAGAAAAGAAGATAGAATTTAAGTTTTAGGAGTATGCTTTAAGAAGTAATAAGTATTCAGAAAAGTGAAGAAGTAAAGTAAGAAAAGAAGATAGAATTTCAGTTTTAAGGAGTATGCTTTGAGAAGTAATAAGTATTTTGAAAAGTGAATAAGTAAAGTAAGAAAAGAAGATAGAATTTCAGTTTTAAGGAGTATGCTTTGAGAAGTAATAAGTATTCAGAAAAGTGAATAAGTAAAGTAAGAAAAGAAGATAGAATTTCAGTTTTAGGCAGTATGCTTTAAGAAGTAATAAGTATTTTGAAAAGTGAAGAAGTAAAGTAAGAAAAGAAGATAGAATTTCAGTTTTAAGCAGTATGCTTTGAGAAGTAATAAGTATTCAGAAAAGTGAAGAAGTAAAGTAAGAAAAGAAGATAGAATTTCAGTTTTAAGCAGTATGCTTTGAGAAGTAATAAGTATTTTGAAAAGTGAAGAAGTAAAGTAAGAAAAGAAGATAGAATTTCAGTTTTAAGGAGTATGCTTTGAGAAGTAATAAGTATTTTGAAAAGTGAATAAGTAAAGTAAGAAAAGAAGATAGAATTTCGGTTTTAGGAGTATGCTTTAAGAAGTAATAAGTATTTTGAAAAGTGAATAAGTAAAGTAAGAAAAGAAGATAGAATTTCAGTTTTAAGGAGTATGCTTTGAGAAGTAATAAGTATTTTGAAAAGTGAATAAGTAAAGTAAGAAAAGAAGATAGAATTTCGGTTTTAGGAGTATGCTTTAAGAAGTAATAAGTATTTTGAAAAGTGAATAAGTAAAGTAAGAAAAGAAGATAGAATTTAAGTTTTAAGCAGTATGCTTTCAGAAGTAATAAGTATTCAGAAAAGTGAAGAAGTAAAGTAAGAAAAGAAGATAGAATTTAAGTTTTAAGCAGTATGCTTTGAGAAGTAATAAGTATTTTGAAAAGTGAATAAGTAAAGTAAGAAAAGATGATAGAATTTAAGTTTTAAGCAGTATGCTTTGAGAAGTAATAAGTATTCAGAAAAGTGAATAAGTAAAGTAAGAAAAGAAGATAGAATTTCAGTTTTAAGGAGTATGCTTTGAGAAGTAATAAGTATTTTGAAAAGTGAATAAGTAAAGTAAGAAAAGAAGATAGAATTTAAGTTTTAAGGAGTATGCTTTGAGAAGTAATAAGTATTCAGAAAAGTGAATAAGTAAAGTAAGAAAAGAAGATAGAATTTAAGTTTTAAGCAGTATGCTTTAGAAGTAATAAATTTAGAAAAGTGAATAAGTAAAGTAAGAAAAGAAGATAGAATTTAAGTTTTAAGCAGTATGCTTTAGAAGTAATAAATATTTTGTAAAAGTGAATAAGTAAAGTAAGAAAAGAAGATAGAATTTAAGTTTTAAGCAGTATGCTTTGAGAAGTAATAAGTATTTTGAAAAGTGAATAAGTAAAGTAAGAAAAGAAGATAGAATTTCAGTTTTAAGGAGTATGCTTTCAGAAGTAATAAGTATTCAGAAAAGTGAAGAAGTAAAGTAAGAAAAGAAGATAGAATTTCGGTTTTAGGAGTATGCTTTGAGAAGTAATAAGTATTTTGAAAAGTGAATAAGTAAAGTAAGAAAAGAAGATAGAATTTAAGTTTTAAGGAGTATGCTTTGAGAAGTAATAAGTATTTTGAAAAGTGAATAAGTAAAGTAAGAAAAGAAGATAGAATTTAAGTTTTAAGCAGTATGCTTTGAGAAGTAATAAGTATTCAGAAAAGTGAATAAGTAAAGTAAGAAAAGAAGATAGAATTTCAGTTTTAAGGAGTATGCTTTCAGAAGTAATAAGTATTTTGAAAAGTGAAGAAGTAAAGTAAGAAAAGAAGATAGAATTTCAGTTTTAAGGAGTATGCTTTGAGAAGTAATAAGTATTCAGAAAAGTGAATAAGTAAAGTAAGAAAAGAAGATAGAATTTCAGTTTTAGGCAGTATGCTTTGAGAAGTAATAAGTATTTTGAAAAGTGAATAAGTAAAGTAAGAAAAGAAGATAGAATTTCAGTTTTAAGCAGTATGCTTTAAGAAGTAATAAGTATTTTGAAAAGTGAATAAGTAAAGTAAGAAAAGAAGATAGAATTTAAGTTTTAGGAGTATGATTTAAGAAGTAATAAGTATTCAGAAAAGTGAAGAAGTAAAGTAAGAAAAGAAGATAGAATTTCAGTTTTAAGGAGTATGCTTTGAGAAGTAATAAGTATTTTGAAAAGTGAATAAGTAAAGTAAGAAAAGAAGATAGAATTTAAGTTTTAAGCAGTATGCTTTGAGAAGTAATAAGTATTTTGAAAAGTGAATAAGTAAAGTAAGAAAAGAAGATAGAATTTAAGTTTTAAGCAGTATGCTTTAAGAAGTAATAAATATTTTGAAAAGTGAATAAGTAAAGTAAGAAAAGAAGATAGAATTTAAGTTTTAAGGAGTATGCTTTGAGAAGTAATAAGTATTCAGAAAAGTGAATAAGTAAAGTAAGAAAAGAAGATGGAATTTCAGATTTAAGGAGTATGCTTTAAGAAGTAATAAGTATTCAGAAAAGTGAAGAAGTAAAGTAAGAAAAGAAGATAGAATTTCAGTTTTAAGGAGTATGCTTTGAGAAGTAATAAGTATTTTGAAAAGTGAATAAGTAAAGTAAGAAAAGAAGATAGAATTTAAGTTTTAAGGAGTATGCTTTGAGAAGTAATAAGTATTCAGAAAAGTGAAGAAGTAAAGTAAGAAAAGAAGATAGAATTTCAGTTTTAAGCAGTATGCTTTGAGAAGTAATAAGTATTCAGAAAAGTGAATAAGTAAAGTAAGAAAAGAAGATAGAATTTCAGTTTTAAGGAGTATGCTTTGAGAAGTAATAAGTATTTTGAAAAGTGAATAAGTAAAGTAAGAAAAGAAGATAGAATTTAAGTTTTAGGAGTATGCTTTAAGAAGTAATAAGTATTTTGAAAAGTGAAGAAGTAAAGTAAGAAAAGAAGATAGAATTTCAGTTTTAAGCAGTATGCTTTCAGAAGTAATAAGTATTCAGAAAAGTGAAGAAGTAAAGTAAGAAAAGAAGATAGAATTTCAGTTTTAAGCAGTATGCTTTCAGAAGTAATAAGTATTTTGAAAAGTGAATAAGTAAAGTAAGAAAAGAAGATAGAATTTCAGTTTTAAGCAGTATGCTTTGAGAAGTAATAAGTATTTTGAAAAGTGAATAAGTAAAGTAAGAAAAGAAGATAGAATTTCAGTTTTAAGCAGTATGCTTTGAGAAGTAATAAGTATTCAGAAAAGTGAATAAGTAAAGTAAGAAAAGAAGATAGAATTTCAGTTTTAAGGAGTATGCTTTGAGAAGTAATAAGTATTTTGAAAAGTGAATAAGTAAAGTAAGAAAAGAAGATAGAATTTAAGTTTTAGGAGTATGCTTTAAGAAGTAATAAGTATTTTGAAAAGTGAAGAAGTAAAGTAAGAAAAGAAGATAGAATTTCAGTTTTAAGCAGTATGCTTTCAGAAGTAATAAGTATTCAGAAAAGTGAAGAAGTAAAGTAAGAAAAGAAGATAGAATTTCAGTTTTAAGCAGTATGCTTTGAGAAGTAATAAGTATTCAGAAAAGTGAATAAGTAAAGTAAGAAAAGAAGATAGAATTTCAGTTTTAAGGAGTATGCTTTCAGAAGTAATAAGTATTTTGAAAAGTGAATAAGTAAAGTAAGAAAAGAAGATAGAGTTTCGGTTTTAGGAGTATGCTTTAAGAAGTAATAAGTATTTTGAAAAGTGAATAAGTAAAGTAAGAAAAGAAGATAGAATTTCGGTTTTAGGAGTATGCTTTGAGAAGTAATAAGTATTCAGAAAAGTGAAGAAGTAAAGTAAGAAAAGAAGATAGAATTTCAGTTTTAAGCAGTATGCTTTGAGAAGTAATAAGTATTTTGAAAAGTGAATAAGTAAAGTAAGAAAAGAAGATAGAATTTCAGTTTTAAGGAGTATGCTTTGAGAAGTAATAAGTATTTTGAAAAGTGAATAAGTAAAGTAAGAAAAGAAGATAGAATTTCAGTTTTAAGCAGTATGCTTTAAGAAGTAATAAGTATTTTGAAAAGTGAATAAGTAAAGTAAGAAAAGAAGATAGAATTTAAGTTTTAGGAGTATGCTTTAAGAAGTAATAAGTATTCAGAAAAGTGAAGAAGTAAAGTAAGAAAAGAAGATAGAATTTCAGTTTTAAGGAGTATGCTTTGAGAAGTAATAAGTATTTTGAAAAGTGAATAAGTAAAGTAAGAAAAGAAGATAGAATTTCAGTTTTAAGGAGTATGCTTTGAGAAGTAATAAGTATTCAGAAAAGTGAATAAGTAAAGTAAGAAAAGAAGATAGAATTTCAGTTTTAGGCAGTATGCTTTAAGAAGTAATAAGTATTTTGAAAAGTGAAGAAGTAAAGTAAGAAAAGAAGATAGAATTTCAGTTTTAAGCAGTATGCTTTGAGAAGTAATAAGTATTCAGAAAAGTGAATAAGTAAAGTAAGAAAAGAAGATAGAATTTCAGTTTTAAGCAGTATGCTTTGAGAAGTAATAAGTATTTTGAAAAGTGAAGAAGTAAAGTAAGAAAAGAAGATAGAATTTAAGTTTTAAGGAGTATGCTTTCAGAAGTAATAAGTATTTTGAAAAGTGAATAAGTAAAGTAAGAAAAGAATATAGAATTTAAGTTTTAAGGAGTATGCTTTGAGAAGTAATAAGTATTTAGAAAAGTGAATAAGTAAAGTAAGAAAAGAAGATAGAATTTAAGTTTTAAGCAGTATGCTTTGAGAAGTAATAAGTATTTTGAAAAGTGAATAAGTAAAGTAAGAAAAGAAGATAGAATTTCAGTTTTAAGCAGTATGCTTTGAGAAGTAATAAATTTAGAAAAGTGAATAAGTAAAGTAAGAAAAGAAGATAGAATTTCAGTTTTAAGGAGTATGCTTTGAGAAGTAATAAGTATTTTGAAAAGTGAATAAGTAAAGTAAGAAAAGAAGATAGAATTTAAGTTTTAAGGAGTATGCTTTGAGAAGTAATAAGTATTTTGAAAAGTGAATAAGTAAAGTAAGAAAAGAAGATAGAATTTCATTTTTAAGGAGTATGCTTTGAGAAGTAATAAGTATTCAGAAAAGTGAAGAAGTAAAGTAAGAAAAGAAGATAGAATTTCATTTTTAAGGAGTATGCTTTGAGAAGTAATAAGTATTTAGAAAAGTGAAGAAGTAAAGTAAGAAAAGAAGATAGAATTTCAGTTTTATGAGTATGCTTTGAGAAGTAATAAGTATTTTGAAAAGTGAATAAGTAAAGTAAGAAAAGAATATAGAATTTAAGTTTTAAGGAGTATGCTTTGAGAAGTAATAAGTATTCAGAAAAGTGAAGAAGTAAAGTAAGAAAAGAAGATAGAATTTCATTTTTAAGGAGTATGCTTTGAGAAGTAATAAGTATTTAGAAAAGTGAAGAAGTAAAGTAAGAAAAGAAGATAGAATTTCAGTTTTAAGGAGTATGCTTTCAGAAGTAATAAGTATTTTGAAAAGTGAATAAGTAAAGTAAGAAAAGAAGATAGAATTTAAGTTTTAAGCAGTATGCTTTGAGAAGTAATAAGTATTCAGAAAAGTGAATAAGTAAAGTAAGAAAAGAAGATAGAATTTCAGTTTTAAGGAGTATGCTTTGAGAAGTAATAAGTATTTTGAAAAGTGAATAAGTAAAGTAAGAAAAGAAGATAGAATTTAAGTTTTAAGGAGTATGCTTTGAGAAGTAATAAGTATTCAGAAAAGTGAATAAGTAAAGTAAGAAAAGAAGATAGAATTTCAGTTTTAGGCAGTATGCTTTGAGAAGTAATAAGTATTTTGAAAAGTGAATAAGTAAAGTAAGAAAAGAAGATAGAATTTCAGTTTTAAGCAGTATGCTTTAAGAAGTAATAAGTATTTTGAAAAGTGAATAAGTAAAGTAAGAAAAGAAGATAGAATTTAAGTTTTAGGAGTATGATTTAAGAAGTAATAAGTATTCAGAAAAGTGAAGAAGTAAAGTAAGAAAAGAAGATAGAATTTCAGTTTTAAGGAGTATGCTTTGAGAAGTAATAAGTATTTTGAAAAGTGAATAAGTAAAGTAAGAAAAGAAGATAGAATTTAAGTTTTAAGCAGTATGCTTTGAGAAGTAATAAGTATTTTGAAAAGTGAATAAGTAAAGTAAGAAAAGAAGATAGAATTTAAGTTTTAAGCAGTATGCTTTAAGAAGTAATAAATATTTTGAAAAGTGAATAAGTAAAGTAAGAAAAGAAGATAGAATTTAAGTTTTAAGGATTATGCTTTGAGAAGTAATAAGTATTTTGAAAAGTGAAGAAGTAAAGTAAGAAAAGAAGATAGAATTTCAGTTTTAAGCAGTATGCTTTGAGAAGTAATAAGTATTCAGAAAAGTGAATAAGTAAAGTAAGAAAAGAAGATGGAATTTCAGATTTAAGGAGTATGCTTTAAGAAGTAATAAGTATTCAGAAAAGTGAAGAAGTAAAGTAAGAAAAGAAGATAGAATTTAAGTTTTAAGCAGTATGCTTTCAGAAGTAATAAGTATTCAGAAAAGTGAATAAGTAAAGTAAGAAAAGAAGATAGAATTTCAGTTTTAGGCAGTATGCTTTGAGAAGTAATAAGTATTTTGAAAAGTGAAGAAGTAAAGTAAGAAAAGAAGATAGAATTTCAGTTTTAAGGAGTATGCTTTGAGAAGTAATAAGTATTCAGAAAAGTGAATAAGTAAAGTAAGAAAAGAAGATAGAATTTAAGTTTTAAGCAGTATGCTTTGAGAAGTAATAAGTATTTTGAAAAGTGAATAAGTAAAGTAAGAAAAGAAGATAGAATTTAAGTTTTAAGGAGTATGCTTTGAGAAGTAATAAGTATTCAGAAAAGTGAAGAAGTAAAGTAAGAAAAGAAGATAGAATTTCAGTTTTAAGCAGTATGCTTTGAGAAGTAATAAGTATTCAGAAAAGTGAATAAGTAAAGTAAGAAAAGAAGATAGAATTTCAGTTTTAAGGAGTATGCTTTGAGAAGTAATAAGTATTTTGAAAAGTGAATAAGTAAAGTAAGAAAAGAAGATAGAATTTAAGTTTTAGGAGTATGCTTTAAGAAGTAATAAGTATTTTGAAAAGTGAAGAAGTAAAGTAAGAAAAGAAGATAGAATTTCAGTTTTAAGCAGTATGCTTTCAGAAGTAATAAGTATTCAGAAAAGTGAAGAAGTAAAGTAAGAAAAGAAGATAGAATTTCAGTTTTAAGCAGTATGCTTTGAGAAGTAATAAGTATTCAGAAAAGTGAATAAGTAAAGTAAGAAAAGAAGATAGAATTTCAGTTTTAAGGAGTATGCTTTGAGAAGTAATAAGTATTTTGAAAAGTGAATAAGTAAAGTAAGAAAAGAAGATAGAATTTCGGTTTTAGGAGTATGCTTTAAGAAGTAATAAGTATTTTGAAAAGTGAATAAGTAAAGTAAGAAAAGAAGATAGAATTTCGGTTTTAGGAGTATGCTTTGAGAAGTAATAAGTATTCAGAAAAGTGAAGAAGTAAAGTAAGAAAAGAAGATAGAATTTCAGTTTTAAGCAGTATGCTTTGAGAAGTAATAAGTATTTTGAAAAGTGAATAAGTAAAGTAAGAAAAGAAGATAGAATTTAAGTTTTAGGAGTATGCTTTAAGAAGTAATAAGTATTCAGAAAAGTGAAGAAGTAAAGTAAGAAAAGAAGATAGAATTTAAGTTTTAAGGAGTATGCTTTCAGAAGTAATAAGTATTTTGAAAAGTGAATAAGTAAAGTAAGAAAAGAAGATAGAATTTAAGTTTTAAGCAGTATGCTTTCAGAAGTAATAAGTATTCAGAAAAGTGAAGAAGTAAAGTAAGAAAAGAAGATAGAATTTCAGTTTTAAGGAGTATGCTTTCAGAAGTAATAAGTATTTTGAAAAGTGAAGAAGTAAAGTAAGAAAAGAAGATAGAATTTCAGTTTTAAGGAGTATGCTTTGAGAAGTAATAAGTATTCAGAAAAGTGAATAAGTAAAGTAAGAAAAGAAGATAGAATTTCAGTTTTAGGCAGTATGCTTTAAGAAGTAATAAGTATTTTGAAAAGTGAAGAAGTAAAGTAAGAAAAGAAGATAGAATTTCAGTTTTAAGGAGTATGCTTTGAGAAGTAATAAGTATTCAGAAAAGTGAAGAAGTAAAGTAAGAAAAGAAGATAGAATTTCAGTTTTAAGCAGTATGCTTTGAGAAGTAATAAGTATTTTGAAAAGTGAAGAAGTAAAGTAAGAAAAGAAGATAGAATTTAAGTTTTAAGGAGTATGCTTTCAGAAGTAATAAGTATTTTGAAAAGTGAATAAGTAAAGTAAGAAAAGAATATAGAATTTAAGTTTTAAGGAGTATGCTTTGAGAAGTAATAAGTATTTAGAAAAGTGAATAAGTAAAGTAAGAAAAGAAGATAGAATTTCAGTTTTAAGGAGTATGCTTTGAGAAGTAATAAGTATTTTGAAAAGTGAATAAGTAAAGTAAGAAAAGAAGATAGAATTTCGGTTTTAGGAGTATGCTTTAAGAAGTAATAAGTATTTTGAAAAGTGAATAAGTAAAGTAAGAAAAGAAGATAGAATTTCAGTTTTAAGGAGTATGCTTTCAGAAGTAATAAGTATTTTGAAAAGTGAATAAGTAAAGTAAGAAAAGAAGATAGAATTTCATTTTTAAGGAGTATGCTTTGAGAAGTAATAAGTATTTAGAAAAGTGAAGAAGTAAAGTAAGAAAAGAAGATAGAATTTCAGTTTTAAGCAGTATGCTTTGAGAAGTAATAAGTATTTTGAAAAGTGAATAAGTAAAGTAAGAAAAGAAGATAGAATTTAAGTTTTAGGAGTATGCTTTCAGAAGTAATAAGTATTCAGAAAAGTGAAGAAGTAAAGTAAGAAAAGAAGATAGAATTTCAGTTTTATGAGTATGCTTTGAGAAGTAATAAGTATTTTGAAAAGTGAATAAGTAAAGTAAGAAAAGAATATAGAATTTAAGTTTTAAGGAGTATGCTTTGAGAAGTAATAAGTATTTAGAAAAGTGAAGAAGTAAAGTAAGAAAAGAAGATAGAATTTAAGTTTTAAGGAGTATGCTTTGAGAAGTAATAAGTATTCAGAAAAGTGAATAAGTAAAGTAAGAAAAGAAGATAGAATTTAAGTTTTAGGAGTATGCTTTAAGAAGTAATAAGTATTCAGAAAAGTGAAGAAGTAAAGTAAGAAAAGAAGATAGAATTTAAGTTTTAAGCAGTATGCTTTGAGAAGTAATAAGTATTTTGAAAAGTGAATAAGTAAAGTAAGAAAAGAAGATAGAATTTCAGTTTTAAGGAGTATGCTTTCAGAAGTAATAAGTATTCAGAAAAGTGAAGAAGTAAAGTAAGAAAAGAAGATAGAATTTCAGTTTTAAGGAGTATGCTTTCAGAAGTAATAAGTATTTTGAAAAGTGAAGAAGTAAAGTAAGAAAAGAAGATAGAATTTCAGTTTTAAGGAGTATGCTTTGAGAAGTAATATGTATTTAGAAAAGTGAAGAAGTAAAGTAAGAAAAGAAGATAGAATTTCAGTTTTAGGCAGTATGCTTTGAGAAGTAATAAGTATTTTGAAAAGTGAATAAGTAAAGTAAGAAAAGAAGATAGAATTTCAGTTTTAAGCAGTATGCTTTGAGAAGTAATAAGTATTTTGAAAAGTGAATAAGTAAAGTAAGAAAAGAAGATAGAATTTCAGTTTTAAGGAGTATGCTTTCAAAAGTAATAAGTATTTTGAAAAGTGAATAAGTAAAGTAAGAAAAGAAGATAGAATTTCGGTTTTAGGAGTATGCTTTGAGAAGTAATAAATTTAGAAAAGTGAATAAGTAAAGTAAGAAAAGAAGATAGAATTTCAGTTTTAAGGAGTATGCTTTGAGAAGTAATAAGTATTTTGAAAAGTGAATAAGTAAAGTAAGAAAAGAAGATAGAATTTAAGTTTTAAGGAGTATGCTTTGAGAAGTAATAAGTATTTTGAAAAGTGAATAAGTAAAGTAAGAAAAGAAGATAGAATTTCAGTTTTAAGCAGTATGCTTTGAGAAGTAATAAGTATTTTGAAAAGTGAATAAGTAAAGTAAGAAAAGAAGATAGAATTTCAGTTTTAAGGAGTATGCTTTCAGAAGTAATAAGTATTCAGAAAAGTGAAGAAGTAAAGTAAGAAAAGAAGATAGAATTTCAGTTTTATGAGTATGCTTTGAGAAGTAATAAGTATTTTGAAAAGTGAATAAGTAAAGTAAGAAAAGAATATAGAATTTAAGTTTTAAGGAGTATGCTTTGAGAAGTAATAAGTATTTAGAAAAGTGAAGAAGTAAAGTAAGAAAAGAAGATAGAATTTAAGTTTTAAGGAGTATGCTTTGAGAAGTAATAAGTATTTTGAAAAGTGAATAAGTAAAGTAAGAAAAGAAGATAGAATTTCAGTTTTAAGGAGTATGCTTTGAGAAGTAATAAGTATTCAGAAAAGTGAAGAAGTAAAGTAAGAAAAGAAGATAGAATTTCAGTTTTAAGCAGTATGCTTTGAGAAGTAATAAGTATTTTGAAAAGTGAATAAGTAAAGTAAGAAAAGAAGATAGAATTTCAGTTTTAAGGAGTATGCTTTGAGAAGTAATAAGTATTTTGAAAAGTGAATAAGTAAAGTAAGAAAAGAAGATAGAATTTCGGTTTTAGGAGTATGCTTTAAGAAGTAATAAGTATTTTGAAAAGTGAATAAGTAAAGTAAGAAAAGAAGATAGAATTTCGGTTTTAGGAGAATGCTTTAAGAAGTAATAAGTATTTTGAAAAGTGAATAAGTAAAGTAAGAAAAGAAGATAGAATTTAAGTTTTAAGCAGTATGCTTTCAGAAGTAATAAGTATTCAGAAAAGTGAAGAAGTAAAGTAAGAAAAGAAGATAGAATTTCAGTTTTAAGCAGTATGCTTTCAGAAGTAATAAGTATTCAGAAAAGTGAAGAAGTAAAGTAAGAAAAGAAGATAGAATTTCAGTTTTAAGCAGTATGCTTTGAGAAGTAATAAGTATTCAGAAAAGTGAATAAGTAAAGTAAGAAAAGAAGATAGAATTTCAGTTTTAAGGAGTATGCTTTCAGAAGTAATAAGTATTTTGAAAAGTGAATAAGTAAAGTAAGAAAAGAAGATAGAATTTAAGTTTTAAGGAGTATGCTTTGAGAAGTAATAAGTATTCAGAAAAGTGAATAAGTAAAGTAAGAAAAGAAGATAGAATTTAAGTTTTAAGCAGTATGCTTTAGAAGTAATAAATTTAGAAAAGTGAATAAGTAAAGTAAGAAAAGAAGATAGAATTTAAGTTTTAAGCAGTATGCTTTAGAAGTAATAAATATTTTGTAAAAGTGAATAAGTAAAGTAAGAAAAGAAGATAGAATTTCAGTTTTAAGCAGTATGCTTTGAGAAGTAATAAGTATTTTGAAAAGTGAATAAGTAAAGTAAGAAAAGAAGATAGAATTTCAGTTTTAAGGAGTATGCTTTCAGAAGTAATAAGTATTCAGAAAAGTGAAGAAGTAAAGTAAGAAAAGAAGATAGAATTTCGGTTTTAGGAGTATGCTTTGAGAAGTAATAAGTATTTTGAAAAGTGAATAAGTAAAGTAAGAAAAGAAGATAGAATTTAAGTTTTAAGGAGTATGCTTTGAGAAGTAATAAGTATTTTGAAAAGTGAATAAGTAAAGTAAGAAAAGAAGATAGAATTTCAGTTTTAAGGAGTATGCTTTCAGAAGTAATAAGTATTCAGAAAAGTGAAGAAGTAAAGTAAGAAAAGAAGATAGAATTTCAGTTTTATGAGTATGCTTTGAGAAGTAATAAGTATTTTGAAAAGTGAATAAGTAAAGTAAGAAAAGAATATAGAATTTAAGTTTTAAGGAGTATGCTTTGAGAAGTAATAAGTATTTAGAAAAGTGAAGAAGTAAAGTAAGAAAAGAAGATAGAATTTAAGTTTTAAGGAGTATGCTTTGAGAAGTAATAAGTATTTTGAAAAGTGAATAAGTAAAGTAAGAAAAGAAGATAGAATTTCAGTTTTAAGGAGTATGCTTTGAGAAGTAATAAGTATTCAGAAAAGTGAAGAAGTAAAGTAAGAAAAGAAGATAGAATTTCAGTTTTAAGCAGTATGCTTTGAGAAGTAATAAGTATTTTGAAAAGTGAATAAGTAAAGTAAGAAAAGAAGATAGAATTTCAGTTTTAAGGAGTATGCTTTGAGAAGTAATAAGTATTTTGAAAAGTGAATAAGTAAAGTAAGAAAAGAAGATAGAATTTCGGTTTTAGGAGTATGCTTTAAGAAGTAATAAGTATTTTGAAAAGTGAATAAGTAAAGTAAGAAAAGAAGATAGAATTTCGGTTTTAGGAGAATGCTTTAAGAAGTAATAAGTATTTTGAAAAGTGAATAAGTAAAGTAAGAAAAGAAGATAGAATTTAAGTTTTAAGCAGTATGCTTTCAGAAGTAATAAGTATTCAGAAAAGTGAAGAAGTAAAGTAAGAAAAGAAGATAGAATTTCAGTTTTAAGCAGTATGCTTTCAGAAGTAATAAGTATTCAGAAAAGTGAAGAAGTAAAGTAAGAAAAGAAGATAGAATTTCAGTTTTAAGCAGTATGCTTTGAGAAGTAATAAGTATTCAGAAAAGTGAATAAGTAAAGTAAGAAAAGAAGATAGAATTTCAGTTTTAAGGAGTATGCTTTCAGAAGTAATAAGTATTTTGAAAAGTGAATAAGTAAAGTAAGAAAAGAAGATAGAATTTAAGTTTTAAGGAGTATGCTTTGAGAAGTAATAAGTATTCAGAAAAGTGAATAAGTAAAGTAAGAAAAGAAGATAGAATTTAAGTTTTAAGCAGTATGCTTTAGAAGTAATAAATTTAGAAAAGTGAATAAGTAAAGTAAGAAAAGAAGATAGAATTTAAGTTTTAAGCAGTATGCTTTAGAAGTAATAAATATTTTGTAAAAGTGAATAAGTAAAGTAAGAAAAGAAGATAGAATTTCAGTTTTAAGCAGTATGCTTTGAGAAGTAATAAGTATTTTGAAAAGTGAATAAGTAAAGTAAGAAAAGAAGATAGAATTTCAGTTTTAAGGAGTATGCTTTCAGAAGTAATAAGTATTCAGAAAAGTGAAGAAGTAAAGTAAGAAAAGAAGATAGAATTTCGGTTTTAGGAGTATGCTTTGAGAAGTAATAAGTATTTTGAAAAGTGAATAAGTAAAGTAAGAAAAGAAGATAGAATTTAAGTTTTAAGGAGTATGCTTTGAGAAGTAATAAGTATTTTGAAAAGTGAATAAGTAAAGTAAGAAAAGAAGATAGAATTTAAGTTTTAAGCAGTATGCTTTGAGAAGTAATAAGTATTTTGAAAAGTGAATAAGTAAAGTAAGAAAAGAAGATAGAATTTAAGTTTTAAGCAGTATGCTTTGAGAAGTAATAAGTATTCAGAAAAGTGAATAAGTAAAGTAAGAAAAGAAGATAGAATTTCAGTTTTAAGGAGTATGCTTTCAGAAGTAATAAGTATTTAGAAAATTGAATAAGTAAAGTAAGAAAAGAAGATAGAATTTCAGTTTTAAGCAGTATGCTTTGAGAAGTAATAAGTATTCAGAAAAGTGAATAAGTAAAGTAAGAAAAGAAGATAGAATTTCAGTTTTAGGCAGTATGCTTTGAGAAGTAATAAGTATTTTGAAAAGTGAATAAGTAAAGTAAGAAAAGAAGATAGAATTTCAGTTTTAAGCAGTATGCTTTAAGAAGTAATAAGTATTTTGAAAAGTGAATAAGTAAAGTAAGAAAAGAAGATAGAATTTAAGTTTTAGGAGTATGCTTTAAGAAGTAATAAGTATTCAGAAAAGTGAAGAAGTAAAGTAAGAAAAGAAGATAGAATTTCAGTTTTAAGGAGTATGCTTTGAGAAGTAATAAGTATTTTGAAAAGTGAATAAGTAAAGTAAGAAAAGAAGATAGAATTTAAGTTTTAAGCAGTATGCTTTGAGAAGTAATAAGTATTTTGAAAAGTGAATAAGTAAAGTAAGAAAAGAAGATAGAATTTAAGTTTTAAGCAGTATGCTTTAAGAAGTAATAAGTATTTTGAAAAGTGAATAAGTAAAGTAAGAAAAGAAGATAGAATTTAAGTTTTAAGGATTATGCTTTGAGAAGTAATAAGTATTTTGAAAAGTGAAGAAGTAAAGTAAGAAAAGAAGATAGAATTTCAGTTTTAAGGAGTATGCTTTGAGAAGTAATAAGTATTCAGAAAAGTGAATAAGTAAAGTAAGAAAAGAAGATGGAATTTCAGATTTAAGGAGTATGCTTTAAGAAGTAATAAGTATTCAGAAAAGTGAAGAAGTAAAGTAAGAAAAGAAGATAGAATTTCAGTTTTAAGCAGTATGCTTTGAGAAGTAATAAGTATTTTGAAAAGTGAATAAGTAAAGTAAGAAAAGAAGATAGAATTTCAGTTTTAGGCAGTATGCTTTGAGAAGTAATAAGTATTTTGAAAAGTGAAGAAGTAAAGTAAGAAAAGAAGATAGAATTTAAGTTTTAAGCAGTATGCTTTGAGAAGTAATAAGTATTCAGAAAAGTGAATAAGTAAAGTAAGAAAAGAAGATAGAATTTCAGTTTTAAGGAGTATGCTTTCAGAAGTAATAAGTATTTTGAAAAGTGAAGAAGTAAAGTAAGAAAAGAAGATAGAATTTAAGTTTTAAGGAGTATGCTTTGAGAAGTAATAAGTATTCAGAAAAGTGAAGAAGTAAAGTAAGAAAAGAAGATAGAATTTCAGTTTTAAGCAGTATGCTTTGAGAAGTAATAAGTATTCAGAAAAGTGAATAAGTAAAGTAAGAAAAGAAGATAGAATTTCAGTTTTAAGGAGTATGCTTTGAGAAGTAATAAGTATTTTGAAAAGTGAAGAAGTAAAGTAAGAAAAGAAGATAGAATTTAAGTTTTAGGAGTATGCTTTAAGAAGTAATAAGTATTTTGAAAAGTGAAGAAGTAAAGTAAGAAAAGAAGATAGAATTTCAGTTTTAAGCAGTATGCTTTCAGAAGTAATAAGTATTCAGAAAAGTGAAGAAGTAAAGTAAGAAAAGAAGATAGAATTTCAGTTTTAAGCAGTATGCTTTGAGAAGTAATAAGTATTCAGAAAAGTGAATAAGTAAAGTAAGAAAAGAAGATAGAATTTCAGTTTTAAGGAGTATGCTTTGAGAAGTAATAAGTATTTTGAAAAGTGAATAAGTAAAGTAAGAAAAGAAGATAGAATTTCGGTTTTAGGAGTATGCTTTAAGAAGTAATAAGTATTTTGAAAAGTGAATAAGTAAAGTAAGAAAAGAAGATAGAATTTCGGTTTTAGGAGTATGCTTTGAGAAGTAATAAGTATTCAGAAAAGTGAAGAAGTAAAGTATCAAAAGAAGATAGAATTTCAGTTTTAAGCAGTATGCTTTGAGAAGTAATAAGTATTTTGAAAAGTGAATAAGTAAAGTAAGAAAAGAAGATAGAATTTAAGTTTTAGGAGTATGCTTTAAGAAGTAATAAGTATTCAGAAAAGTGA
Source organism: Loxodes magnus (assembly GCA_946699065.1). Classification (NCBI taxonomy): domain Eukaryota; phylum Ciliophora; class Karyorelictea; order Loxodida; family Loxodidae; genus Loxodes; species Loxodes magnus. The sequence continues at coordinate 15,041 of CAMPDV010004206.1, read as the reverse complement.
AGAAGTAAAGTAAGAAAAGAAGATAGAATTTAAGTTTTAAGCAGTATGCTTTGAGAAGTAATAAGTATTTTGAAAAGTGAATAAGTAAAGTAAGAAAAGAAGATAGAATTTCAGTTTTAAGGAGTATGCTTTCAGAAGTAATAAGTATTCAGAAAAGTGAAGAAGTAAAGTAAGAAAAGAAGATAGAATTTCAGTTTTAAGCAGTATGCTTTGAGAAGTAATAAGTATTTTGAAAAGTGAATAAGTAAAGTAAGAAAAGAAGATAGAATTTCAGTTTTAGGCAGTATGCTTTGAGAAGTAATAAGTATTTTGAAAAGTGAATAAGTAAAGTAAGAAAAGAAGATAGAATTTCAGTTTTAGGAGTATGCTTTAAGAAGTAATAAGTATTTTGAAAAGTGAAGAAGTAAAGTAAGAAAAGAAGATAGAATTTCAGTTTTAAGCAGTATGCTTTGAGAAGTAATAAGTATTCAGAAAAGTGAAGAAGTAAAGTAAGAAAAGAAGATAGAATTTCAGTTTTAAGCAGTATGCTTTGAGAAGTAATAAGTATTTTGAAAAGTGAAGAAGTAAAGTAAGAAAAGAAGATAGAATTTAAGTTTTAAGGAGTATGCTTTCAGAAGTAATAAGTATTTTGAAAAGTGAATAAGTAAAGTAAGAAAAGAATATAGAATTTAAGTTTTAAGGAGTATGCTTTGAGAAGTAATAAGTATTTAGAAAAGTGAATAAGTAAAGTAAGAAAAGAAGATAGAATTTAAGTTTTAAGGAGTATGCTTTGAGAAGTAATAAGTATTTTGAAAAGTGAAGAAGTAAAGTAAGAAAAGAAGATAGAATTTCAGTTTTATGAGTATGCTTTGAGAAGTAATAAGTATTTTGAAAAGTGAATAAGTAAAGTAAGAAAAGAATATAGAATTTAAGTTTTAAGGAGTATGCTTTGAGAAGTAATAAGTATTTAGAAAAGTGAAGAAGTAAAGTAAGAACAGAAGATAGAATTTCAGTTTTAAGGAGTATGCTTTGAGAAGTAATAAGTATTTAGAAAAGTGAATAAGTAAAGTAAGAAAAGAAGATAGAATTTAAGTTTTAGGAGTATGCTTTAAGAAGTAATAAGTATTCAGAAAAGTGAAGAAGTAAAGTAAGAAAAGAAGATAGAATTTCATTTTTAAGGAGTATGCTTTGAGAAGTAATAAGTATTTAGAAAAGTGAAGAAGTAAAGTAAGAAAAGAAGATAGAATTTCAGTTTTATGAGTATGCTTTGAGAAGTAATAAGTATTTTGAAAAGTGAATAAGTAAAGTAAGAAAAGAATATAGAATTTAAGTTTTAAGGAGTATGCTTTGAGAAGTAATAAGTATTTAGAAAAGTGAAGAAGTAAAGTAAGAAAAGAAGATAGAATTTCAGTTTTAAGGAGTATGCTTTGAGAAGTAATAAGTATTTTGAAAAGTGAATAAGTAAAGTAAGAAAAGAAGATAGAATTTAAGTTTTAGGAGTATGCTTTAAGAAGTAATAAGTATTCAGAAAAGTGAAGAAGTAAAGTAAGAAAAGAAGATAGAATTTAAGTTTTAAGCAGTATGCTTTGAGAAGTAATAAGTATTTTGAAAAGTGAATAAGTAAAGTAAGAAAAGAAGATAGAATTTCAGTTTTAAGGAGTATGCTTTCAGAAGTAATAAGTATTCAGAAAAGTGAAGAAGTAAAGTAAGAAAAGAAGATAGAATTTCAGTTTTAAGGAGTATGCTTTCAGAAGTAATAAGTATTTTGAAAAGTGAAGAAGTAAAGTAAGAAAAGAAGATAGAATTTCAGTTTTAAGGAGTATGCTTTGAGAAGTAATAAGTATTCAGAAAAGTGAAGAAGTAAAGTAAGAAAAGAAGATAGAATTTCAGTTTTAAGCAGTATGCTTTGAGAAGTAATAAGTATTTTGAAAAGTGAATAAGTAAAGTAAGAAAAGAAGATAGAATTTCAGTTTTAAGCAGTATGCTTTGAGAAGTAATAAGTATTTTGAAAAGTGAATAAGTAAAGTAAGAAAAGAAGATAGAATTTCAGTTTTAAGGAGTATGCTTTCAGAAGTAATAAGTATTTTGAAAAGTGAATAAGTAAAGTAAGAAAAGAAGATAGAATTTCGGTTTTAGGAGTATGCTTTGAGAAGTAATAAGTATTTTGAAAAGTGAATAAGTAAAGTAAGAAAAGAAGATAGAATTTCAGTTTTAAGGAGTATGCTTTGAGAAGTAATAAGTATTTTGAAAAGTGAATAAGTAAAGTAAGAAAAGAAGATAGAATTTAAGTTTTAAGGAGTATGCTTTGAGAAGTAATAAGTATTTTGAAAAGTGAATAAGTAAAGTAAGAAAAGAAGATAGAATTTCAGTTTTAAGCAGTATGCTTTGAGAAGTAATAAGTATTTTGAAAAGTGAATAAGTAAAGTAAGAAAAGAAGATAGAATTTCAGTTTTAAGGAGTATGCTTTCAGAAGTAATAAGTATTCAGAAAAGTGAAGAAGTAAAGTAAGAAAAGAAGATAGAATTTCAGTTTTATGAGTATGCTTTGAGAAGTAATAAGTATTTTGAAAAGTGAATAAGTAAAGTAAGAAAAGAATATAGAATTTAAGTTTTAAGGAGTATGCTTTGAGAAGTAATAAGTATTTAGAAAAGTGAAGAAGTAAAGTAAGAAAAGAAGATAGAATTTCAGTTTTAAGGAGTATGCTTTGAGAAGTAATAAGTATTCAGAAAAGTGAAGAAGTAAAGTAAGAAAAGAAGATAGAATTTCAGTTTTAAGCAGTATGCTTTGAGAAGTAATAAGTATTTTGAAAAGTGAATAAGTAAAGTAAGAAAAGAAGATAGAATTTCAGTTTTAAGGAGTATGCTTTGAGAAGTAATAAGTATTTTGAAAAGTGAATAAGTAAAGTAAGAAAAGAAGATAGAATTTCGGTTTTAGGAGTATGCTTTAAGAAGTAATAAGTATTTTGAAAAGTGAATAAGTAAAGTAAGAAAAGAAGATAGAATTTCGGTTTTAGGAGAATGCTTTAAGAAGTAATAAGTATTTTGAAAAGTGAATAAGTAAAGTAAGAAAAGAAGATAGAATTTCGGTTTTAAGGAGTATGCTTTGAGAAGTAATAAGTATTTTGAAAAGTGAATAAGTAAAGTAAGAAAAGAAGATAGAATTTAAGTTTTAAGGAGTATGCTTTGAGAAGTAATAAGTATTTTGAAAAGTGAATAAGTAAAGTAAGAAAAGAAGATAGAATTTCAGTTTTAAGGAGTATGCTTTGAGAAGTAATAAGTATTTTGAAAAGTGAATAAGTAAAGTAAGAAAAGAAGATAGAATTTCAGTTTTAAGGATTATGCTTTAAGAAGTAATAAGTATTCAGAAAAGTGAATAAGTAAAGTAAGAAAAGAAGATAGAATTTCAGTTTTAGGAGTATGCTTTGAGAAGTAATAAGTATTTTGAAAAGTGAATAAGTAAAGTAAGAAAAGAAGATAGAATTTAAGTTTTAGGAGTATGCTTTAAGAAGTAATAAGTATTCAGAAAAGTGAAGAAGTAAAGTAAGAAAAGAAGATAGAATTTAAGTTTTAAGCAGTATGCTTTGAGAAGTAATAAGTATTTTGAAAAGTGAATAAGTAAAGTAAGAAAAGAAGATAGAATTTCAGTTTTAAGGAGTATGCTTTGAGAAGTAATAAGTATTTTGAAAAGTGAATAAGTAAAGTAAGAAAAGAAGATAGAATTTCGGTTTTAGGAGTATGCTTTAAGAAGTAATAAGTATTTTGAAAAGTGAATAAGTAAAGTAAGAAAAGAAGATAGAATTTAAGTTTTAAGCAGTATGCTTTAAGAAGTAATAAGTATTTTGAAAAGTGAATAAGTAAAGTAAGAAAAGAAGATAGAATTTAAGTTTTAAGCAGTATGCTTTGAGAAGTAATAAGTATTTTGAAAAGTGAATAAGTAAAGTAAGAAAAGAAGATAGAATTTCAGTTTTAAGGATTATGCTTTCAGAAGTAATAAGTATTCAGAAAAGTGAAGAAGTAAAGTAAGAAAAGAAGATAGAATTTCAGTTTTAAGCAGTATGCTTTGAGAAGTAATAAGTATTTTGAAAAGTGAATAAGTAAAGTAAGAAAAGAAGATAGAATTTAAGTTTTAAGCAGTATGCTTTGAGAAGTAATAAGTATTCAGAAAAGTGAAGAAGTAAAGTAAGAAAAGAAGATAGAATTTCAGTTTTAAGCAGTATGCTTTAAGAAGTAATAAGTATTTTGAAAAGTGAAGAAGTAAAGTAAGAAAAGAAGATAGAATTTAAGTTTTAAGCAGTATGCTTTAAGAAGTAATAAGTATTCAGAAAAGTGAAGAAGTAAAGTAAGAAAAGAAGATAGAATTTCGGTTTTAGGAGTATGCTTTAAGAAGTAATAAGTATTTTGAAAAGTGAATAAGTAAAGTAAGAAAAGAAGATAGAATTTAAGTTTTAAGCAGTATGCTTTAAGAAGTAATAAGTATTTTGAAAAGTGAATAAGTAAAGTAAGAAAAGAAGATAGAATTTAAGTTTTAAGCAGTATGCTTTGAGAAGTAATAAGTATTTTGAAAAGTGAATAAGTAAAGTAAGAAAAGAAGATAGAATTTCAGTTTTAAGGATTATGCTTTCAGAAGTAATAAGTATTCAGAAAAGTGAAGAAGTAAAGTAAGAAAAGAAGATAGAATTTCAGTTTTAAGCAGTATGCTTTGAGAAGTAATAAGTATTTTGAAAAGTGAATAAGTAAAGTAAGAAAAGAAGATAGAATTTCAGTTTTAAGGAGTATGCTTTGAGAAGTAATAAGTATTTTGAAAAGTGAATAAGTAAAGTAAGAAAAGAAGATAGAATTTAAGTTTTAGGAGTATGCTTTAAGAAGTAATAAGTATTTTGAAAAGTGAAGAAGTAAAGTAAGAAAAGAAGATAGAATTTAAGTTTTAAGCAGTATGCTTTAAGAAGTAATAAGTATTCAGAAAAGTGAAGAAGTAAAGTAAGAAAAGAAGATAGAATTTCAGTTTTAAGCAGTATGCTTTGAGAAGTAATAAGTATTTTGAAAAGTGAATAAGTAAAGTAAGAAAAGAAGATAGAATTTCAGTTTTAAGGATTATGCTTTGAGAAGTAATAAGTATTTAGAAAAGTGAATAAGTAAAGTAAGAAAAGAAGATAGAATTTCAGTTTTAAGGAGTATGCTTTGAGAAGTAATAAGTATTTTGAAAAGTGAATAAGTAAAGTAAGAAAAGAAGATAGAATTTCAGTTTTAAGCAGTATGCTTTGAGAAGTAATAAGTATTTTGAAAAGTGAATAAGTAAAGTAAGAAAAGAAGATAGAATTTCAGTTTTAAGGAGTATGCTTTGAGAAGTAATAAGTATTTTGAAAAGTGAATAAGTAAAGTAAGAAAAGAAGATAGAATTTCAGTTTTAAGCAGTATGCTTTGAGAAGTAATAAGTATTTTGAAAAGTGAATAAGTAAAGTAAGAAAAGAAGATAGAATTTAAGTTTTAGGAGTATGCTTTGAGAAGTAATAAGTATTTTGAAAAGTGAAGAAGTAAAGTAAGAAAAGAAGATAGAATTTCAGTTTTAAGGAGTATGCTTTGAGAAGTAATAAGTATTTTGAAAAGTGAAGAAGTAAAGTAAGAAAAGAAGATAGAATTTCAGTTTTAAGGAGTATGCTTTCAGAAGTAATAAGTATTTTGAAAAGTGAAGAAGTAAAGTAAGAAAAGAAGATAGAATTTCAGTTTTAAGCAGTATGCTTTGAGAAGTAATAAGTATTCAGAAAAGTGAAGAAGTAAAGTAAGAAAAGAAGATAGAATTTCAGTTTTAAGGAGTATGCTTTGAGAAGTAATAAGTATTTTGAAAAGTGAATAAGTAAAGTAAGAAAAGAAGATAGAATTTCAGTTTTAAGGAGTATGCTTTCAGAAGTAATAAATATTTTGTAAAAGTGAATAAGTAAAGTAAGAAAAGAAGATAGAATTTCAGTTTTAAGCAGTATGCTTTGAGAAGTAATAAGTATTTTGAAAAGTGAATAAGTAAAGTAAGAAAAGAAGATAGAATTTAAGTTTTAAGGATTATGCTTTGAGAAGTAATAAGTATTTTGAAAAGTGAATAAGTAAAGTAAGAAAAGAAGATAGAATTTAAGTTTTAAGCAGTATGCTTTGAGAAGTAATAAGTATTCAGAAAAGTGAAGAAGTAAAGTAAGAAAAGAAGATAGAATTTCAGTTTTAAGGAGTATGCTTTGAGAAGTAATAAGTATTTTGAAAAGTGAATAAGTAAAGTAAGAAAAGAAGATAGAATTTCAGTTTTAAGCAGTATGCTTTGAGAAGTAATAAGTATTTTGAAAAGTGAATAAGTAAAGTAAGAAAAGAAGATAGAATTTCAGTTTTAAGGATTATGCTTTGAGAAGTAATAAGTATTTAGAAAAGTGAATAAGTAAAGTAAGAAAAGAAGATAGAATTTCAGTTTTAAGGAGTATGCTTTCAGAAGTAATAAGTATTTTGAAAAGTGAATAAGTAAAGTAAGAAAAGAAGATAGAATTTCGGTTTTAGGAGTATGCTTTGAGAAGTAATAAGTATTTTGAAAAGTGAATAAGTAAAGTAAGAAAAGAAGATAGAATTTCAGTTTTAAGGAGTATGCTTTGAGAAGTAATAAGTATTTAGAAAAGTGAAGAAGTAAAGTAAGAAAAGAAGATAGAATTTCATTTTTAAGGAGTATGCTTTGAGAAGTATTAAGTATTTAGAAAAGTGAAGAAGTAAAGTAAGAAAAGAAGATAGAATTTCATTTTTAAGGAGTATGCTTTGAGAAGTAATAAGTATTTAGAAAAGTGAATAAGTAAAGTAAGAAAAGAAGATAGAATTTCAGTTTTAAGGAGTATGCTTTGAGAAGTAATAAGTATTTTGAAAAGTGAATAAGTAAAGTAAGAAAAGAAGATAGAATTTCAGTTTTAAGCAGTATGCTTTGAGAAGTAATAAGTATTCAGAAAAGTGAAGAAGTAAAGTAAGAAAAGAAGATAGAATTTCAGTTTTAAGGAGTATGCTTTGAGAAGTAATAAGTATTTTGAAAAGTGAATAAGTAAAGTAAGAAAAGAAGATAGAATTTCAGTTTTAAGGAGTATGCTTTCAGAAGTAATAAATATTTTGTAAAAGTGAATAAGTAAAGTAAGAAAAGAAGATAGAATTTCAGTTTTAAGCAGTATGCTTTAAGAAGTAATAAGTATTTTGAAAAGTGAAGAAGTAAAGTAAGAAAAGAAGATAGAATTTAAGTTTTAAGGATTATGCTTTGAGAAGTAATAAGTATTTTGAAAAGTGAATAAGTAAAGTAAGAAAAGAAGATAGAATTTAAGTTTTAAGCAGTATGCTTTGAGAAGTAATAAGTATTCAGAAAAGTGAAGAAGTAAAGTAAGAAAAGAAGATAGAATTTCAGTTTTAAGCAGTATGCTTTGAGAAGTAATAAGTATTTTGAAAAGTGAATAAGTAAAGTAAGAAAAGAAGATAGAATTTAAGTTTTAAGCAGTATGCTTTAAGAAGTAATAAGTATTTTGAAAAGTGAATAAGTAAAGTAAGAAAAGAAGATAGAATTTCAGTTTTAAGGAGTATGCTTTGAGAAGTAATAAGTATTCAGAAAAGTGAAGAAGTAAAGTAAGAAAAGAAGATAGAATTTAAGTTTTAAGCAGTATGCTTTAAGAAGTAATAAGTATTTTGAAAAGTGAATAAGTAAAGTAAGAAAAGAAGATAGAATTTCAGTTTTAAGCAGTATGCTTTAAGAAGTAATAAGTATTTTGAAAAGTGAAGAAGTAAAGTAAGAAAAGAAGATAGAATTTCAGTTTTAAGGAGTATGCTTTGAGAAGTAATAAGTATTTTGAAAAGTGAATAAGTAAAGTAAGAAAAGAAGATAGAATTTAAGTTTTAAGGAGTATGCTTTGAGAAGTAATAAGTATTTTGAAAAGTGAATAAGTAAAGTAAGAAAAGAAGATAGAATTTCATTTTTAAGGAGTATGCTTTGAGAAGTAATAAGTATTTAGAAAAGTGAAGAAGTAAAGTAAGAAAAGAAGATAGAAGTTTAGTTTTAAGGAGTATGCTTTGAGAAGTAATAAGTATTTTGAAAAGTGAATAAGTAAAGTAAGAAAAGAAGATAGAATTTCAGTTTTAAGGAGTATGCTTTGAGAAGTAATAAGTATTTTGAAAAGTGAATAAGTAAAGTAAGAAAAGAAGATAGAATTTCAGTTTTAAGGAGTATGCTTTGAGAAGTAATAAGTATTCAGAAAAGTGAATAAGTAAAGTAAGAAAAGAAGATAGAATTTCAGTTTTAAGGATTATGCTTTGAGAAGTAATAAGTATTTTGAAAAGTGAATAAGTAAAGTAAGAAAAGAAGATAGAATTTCAGTTTTAAGGAGTATGCTTTAAGAAGTAATAAGTATTTTGAAAAGTGAATAAGTAAAGTAAGAAAAGAAGATAGAATTTCAGTTTTAAGGAGTATGCTTTCAGAAGTAATAAATATTCAGAAAAGTGAAGAAGTAAAGTAAGAAAAGAAGATAGAATTTCAGTTTTAAGGAGTATGCTTTGAGAAGTAATAAGTATTTTGAAAAGTGAATAAGTAAAGTAAGAAAAGAAGATAGAATTTCAGTTTTAAGGAGTATGCTTTGAGAAGTAATAAGTATTTTGAAAAGTGAATAAGTAAAGTAAGAAAAGAAGATAGAATTTAAGTTTTAGGAGTATGCTTTAAGAAGTAATAAGTATTTTGAAAAGTGAAGAAGTAAAGTAAGAAAAGAAGATAGAATTTCAGTTTTAAGCAGTATGCTTTGAGAAGTAATAAGTATTTTGAAAAGTGAATAAGTAAAGTAAGAAAAGAAGATAGAATTTCAGTTTTAAGGATTATGCTTTGAGAAGTAATAAGTATTTAGAAAAGTGAATAAGTAAAGTAAGAAAAGAAGATAGAATTTCAGTTTTAAGGAGTATGCTTTGAGAAGTAATAAGTATTTTGAAAAGTGAATAAGTAAAGTAAGAAAAGAAGATAGAATTTCAGTTTTAAGCAGTATGCTTTGAGAAGTAATAAGTATTCAGAAAAGTGAAGAAGTAAAGTAAGAAAAGAAGATAGAATTTAAGTTTTAAGGAGTATGCTTTGAGAAGTAATAAGTATTTTGAAAAGTGAATAAGTAAAGTAAGAAAAGAAGATAGAATTTCAGTTTTAAGGAGTATGCTTTCAGAAGTAATAAATATTTTGTAAAAGTGAATAAGTAAAGTAAGAAAAGAAGATAGAATTTCAGTTTTAAGCAGTATGCTTTGAGAAGTAATAAGTATTTTGAAAAGTGAATAAGTAAAGTAAGAAAAGAAGATAGAATTTAAGTTTTAAGGATTATGCTTTGAGAAGTAATAAGTATTTTGAAAAGTGAATAAGTAAAGTAAGAAAAGAAGATAGAATTTCAGTTTTAAGGATTATGCTTTGAGAAGTAATAAGTATTTAGAAAAGTGAATAAGTAAAGTAAGAAAAGAAGATAGAATTTAAGTTTTAGGAGTATGCTTTAAGAAGTAATAAGTATTTTGAAAAGTGAAGAAGTAAAGTAAGAAAAGAAGATAGAATTTCAGTTTTAAGGAGTATGCTTTGAGAAGTAATAAGTATTTTGAAAAGTGAAGAAGTAAAGTAAGAAAAGAAGATAGAATTTCAGTTTTAAGCAGTATGCTTTAAGAAGTAATAAGTATTTTGAAAAGTGAAGAAGTAAAGTAAGAAAAGAAGATAGAATTTCAGTTTTAAGGATTATGCTTTGAGAAGTAATAAGTATTTAGAAAAGTGAATAAGTAAAGTAAGAAAAGAAGATAGAATTTCAGTTTTAAGGAGTATGCTTTGAGAAGTAATAAGTATTTTGAAAAGTGAATAAGTAAAGTAAGAAAAGAAGATAGAATTTCAGTTTTAAGCAGTATGCTTTGAGAAGTAATAAGTATTTTGAAAAGTGAATAAGTAAAGTAAGAAAAGAAGATAGAATTTCAGTTTTAAGGAGTATGCTTTCAGAAGTAATAAATATTCAGAAAAGTGAAGAAGTAAAGTAAGAAAAGAAGATAGAATTTCAGTTTTAAGGAGTATGCTTTGAGAAGTAATAAGTATTTTGAAAAGTGAATAAGTAAAGTAAGAAAAGAAGATAGAATTTCAGTTTTAAGCAGTATGCTTTGAGAAGTAATAAGTATTTTGAAAAGTGAATAAGTAAAGTAAGAAAAGAAGATAGAATTTAAGTTTTAGGAGTATGCTTTAAGAAGTAATAAGTATTTTGAAAAGTGAAGAAGTAAAGTAAGAAAAGAAGATAGAATTTCAGTTTTAAGCAGTATGCTTTGAGAAGTAATAAGTATTTTGAAAAGTGAATAAGTAAAGTAAGAAAAGAAGATAGAATTTCAGTTTTAAGCAGTATGCTTTGAGAAGTAATAAGTATTTTGAAAAGTGAATAAGTAAAGTAAGAAAAGAAGATAGAATTTAAGTTTTAGGAGTATGCTTTAAGAAGTAATAAGTATTTTGAAAAGTGAAGAAGTAAAGTAAGAAAAGAAGATAGAATTTCAGTTTTAAGCAGTATGCTTTGAGAAGTAATAAGTATTTTGAAAAGTGAATAAGTAAAGTAAGAAAAGAAGATAGAATTTCAGTTTTAAGGAGTATGCTTTGAGAAGTAATAAGTATTCAGAAAAGTGAAGAAGTAAAGTAAGAAAAGAAGATAGAATTTCAGTTTTAAGGAGTATGCTTTCAGAAGTAATAAGTATTTTGAAAAGTGAATAAGTAAAGTAAGAAAAGAAGATAGAATTTCAGTTTTAAGGAGTATGCTTTGAGAAGTAATAAGTATTCAGAAAAGTGAATAAGTAAAGTAAGAAAAGAAGATAGAATTTCAGTTTTAAGGAGTATGCTTTGAGAAGTAATAAGTATTTTGAAAAGTGAATAAGTAAAGTAAGAAAAGAAGATAGAATTTCAGTTTTAAGGAGTATGCTTTGAGAAGTAATAAGTATTTTGAAAAGTGAATAAGTAAAGTAAGAAAAGAAGATAGAATTTCAGTTTTAAGGAGTATGCTTTGAGAAGTAATAAGTATTTTGAAAAGTGAATAAGTAAAGTAAGAAAAGAAGATAGAATTTCAGTTTTAAGGAGTATGCTTTGAGAAGTAATAAGTATTTAGAAAAGTGAAGAAGTAAAGTAAGAAAAGAAGATAGAATTTCAGTTTTAGGAGTATGCTTTAAGAAGTAATAAGTATTTTGAAAAGTGAATAAGTAAAGTAAGAAAAGAAGATAGAAGTTTAGTTTTAAGGAGTATGCTTTGAGAAGTAATAAGTATTTTGAAAAGTGAATAAGTAAAGTAAGAAAAGAAGATAGAATTTCAGTTTTAAGGAGTATGCTTTGAGAAGTAATAAGTATTTTGAAAAGTGAATAAGTAAAGTAAGAAAAGAAGATAGAATTTCAGTTTTAAGGAGTATGCTTTCAGAAGTAATAAGTATTTTGAAAAGTGAATAAGTAAAGTAAGAAAAGAAGATAGAATTTCAGTTTTAAGCAGTATGCTTTAAGAAGTAATAAGTATTCAGAAAAGTGAAGAAGTAAAGTAAGAAAAGAAGATAGAATTTAAGTTTTAGGAGTATGCTTTAAGAAGTAATAAGTATTTTGAAAAGTGAAGAAGTAAAGTAAGAAAAGAAGATAGAATTTAAGTTTTAAGGAGTATGCTTTCAGAAGTAATAAGTATTTTGAAAAGTGAATAAGTAAAGTAAGAAAAGAAGATAGAATTTAAGTTTTAAGGAGTATGCTTTGAGAAGTAATAAGTATTTTGAAAAGTGAATAAGTAAAGTAAGAAAAGAAGATAGAATTTCAGTTTTAAGGAGTATGCTTTGAGAAGTAATAAGTATTTAGAAAAGTGAATAAGTAAAGTAAGAAAAGAAGATAGAATTTCAGTTTTAAGGAGTATGCTTTGAGAAGTAATAAGTATTTTGAAAAGTGAATAAGTAAAGTAAGAAAAGAAGATAGAATTTCAGTTTTATGAGTATGCTTTGAGAAGTAATAGTATTTAGAAAAGTGAAGAAATAAAGTAAGAAAAGAAGATAGAATTATGTTTTTAGGAGTAAGTTTTGAGAAGTAATAAGTATTTAGAAAAGTGAAGAAGTAAAGTAAGAAAAGAAGATAGAATTTAAGTTTTAGGAGTATGCTTTAAGAAGTAATAAGTATTTTGAAAAGTGAAGAAGTAAAGTAAGAAAAGAAGATAGAATTTCAGTTTTAAGGAGTATGCTTTGAGAAGTAATAAGTATTTTGAAAAGTGAATAAGTAAAGTAAGAAAAGAAGATAGAATTTCAGTTTTAAGGAGTATGCTTTGAGAAGTAATAAGTATTTTGAAAAGTGAATAAGTAAAGTAAGAAAAGAAGATAGAATTTCAGTTTTAAGGAGTATGCTTTGAGAAGTAATAAGTATTTAGAAAAGTGAAGAAGTAAAGTAAGAAAAGAAGATAGAATTTCATTTTTAAGGAGTATGCTTTGAGAAGTAATAAGTATTTAGAAAAGTGAAGAAGTAAAGTAAGAAAAGAAGATAGAATTTCAGTTTTATGAGTATGCTTTGAGAAGTAATAGTATTTAGAAAAGTGAAGAAATAAAGTAAGAAAAGAAGATAGAATTATGTTTTTAGGAGTAAGTTTTGAGAAGTAATAAGTATTTAGAAAAGTGAAGAAGTAAAGTAAGAAAAGAAGATAGAATTTCAGTTTTAAGGAAAATGCTTGGACGTAAAAGAAGATTATATTTTGAAAAGTGAATAGGTAAAGTAAGAAAAGAAGATAGAATTTCAGTTTTAAGCAGTATGCTTTGAGAAGTAATAAGTATTTTGAAAAGTGAATAAGTAAAGTAAGAAAAGAAGATAGAATTTCAGTTTTAAGGAAAATGCTTTGAGATAAAAGAAGATAATATTTTGAAAAGTGAATAGGAAAAGTAAGAAAAGAAGATAGAATTATGTTTTTAGGAGTAAGTTTTGAGAAGTAATAAGTATTTAGAAAAGTGAATAAGTAAAGTAAGAAAAGAAGATAGAATTTCAGTTTTATGAGTAAGTTTTGAGAAGTAATAAGTATTTAGAAAAGTGAAGAAGTAAAGTAAGAAAAGAAGATAGAATTTCAGTTTTAAGGATAATGCTTGGAGGTAAAAGAAGATAATATTTTGAAAAGTGAATAGGTAAAGTAAGAAAAGAAGATAGAATTTCAGTTTTAAGGATAATGCTTGGAGGTAAAAGAAGATAATATTTTGAAAAGTGAATAGGTAAAGTAAGAAAAGAAGATAGTATTTCAGTTTTAAGGAAAATGCTTGGAGGTAAAAGAAGATAATATTTTGAAAAGTGAATAGGTAAAGTAAGAAAAGAAGATAGAAATTCAGTTTTAAGGAAAATGCTTGGAGATAAAAGAAGATAATATTTTGAAAAGTGAATAGGTAAAGTAAGAAAAGAAGATAGAATTTCAGTTTTAAGCAGTATGCTTTGAGAAGTAATAAGTATTTTGAAAAGTGAATAGGTAAAGTAAGAAAAAAAGATAGAATTTCAGTTTTAAGGAAAATGCTTGGAGGTAAAAGAAGATAATATTTTGAAAAGTGAATAGGTAAAGTAAGAAAAAAAGATAGAATTTCAGTTTTAAGGAAAATGCTTGGAGATAAAAGAAGATAATATTTTGAAAAGTGAATAGGTAAAGTAAGAAAAGAAGATAGAATTTCAGTTTTAAGGAAAATGCTTGGAGGTAAAAGAAGATAATATTTTGAAAAGAGAATAGGTAAAGTAAGAAAAGAAGATAGAATTTCAGTGTTAAGGAGTATGCTTTGAGAAGTAATAAGTATTTAGAAAAGTGAAGAAGTAAAGTAAGAAAAGAAAAAAGCATTTCAGTTTTAAGGAGTATAGTTTAGAAGAAATAAGTATTATATATTCACTTTTATAATCAAAATTTTATATATCATTTTTATTGCAGTTTTATTATTCGACTTAAATTATTTATTGACTTTATTTTATTTTTATTACTAATTTTGCATATTTATTACTTTACTTTCTTTATTCTGCCATTAGAATATTTTAATTTTCTTGTGTTTTCGTTCATTAGACTCGGGAGTACCACTATTTTTATTTCATTATCTTTCTTTGTCAATTTATTTGCAAATTCATATTTCATTCGATTAGCATTACTTTTATTCGCAGCTTTTTTATGTCAGTTTTATAGCAACTCATATCTATTAGACGCGGGGGTCCCATTTAGATAATCTTTTCATTTATCTAGTCTTATCAATCATATCTTTTAGACTCTGGAACAATATTTTTATGTTGTCTTTTTTCAGTCATATTTATTATACTCACGAGGCTTATTTCTTATTCTGTGCTTTTTTATATACAAATTATGACATTTATTTTTATCTTTTTGGCATTGCTATTTATTTTTCATATTTCTCACTTTCTAATTCTTATTTAACTTGTTTTTTATATTATTTTATATCATATTATTCTATTTTAATGTTATGCGTGTTGCTCCTTCATGCAATAATCTTTTTGCTTTACTTTAATCAACTTCTATGGCCTAATCAAATCCTATTTCTCGTACAGAAAACGTAACCCGTTCACCCTCGTTTATCCTCTTTCATATCCTATTTAAACATTTTTATTATCCTCATTCACATGTTTTTTTATATTTATTTCATTACATTTATTATTTATTTTACATTTATCTGCTGTTTTTCGTATCATTTATTCATTCATTACGTTATACTTTATTTTTCATTTCTTCTTAATATATACATATTACGCTTGTGACTTTATTAATGTTTTGATTCTTATTTTTCATTCTTCAAGCACTTTTATAATCAAAATTTTATATATCATTTTTTATTGCAGTTTTATTATTCGACTTAAATTATTTATTGACTTTATTTTATTTTTATTACTAATTTTGCATATTTATTACTTTACTTTCTTTATTCTGCCATTAGAATATTTTAATTTTCTTGTGTTTTCGTTCATTAGACTCGGGAGTACCACTATTTTTATTTCATTATCTTTCTTTGTCAATTTATTTGCAAATTCATATTTCATTCGATTAGCATTACTTTTATTCGCAGCTTTTTTATGTCAGTTTTATAG